>ARYC01012344.1:0-15384 GCA_000711775.1 Oxytricha trifallax | reverse complement strand
TTTTGAGATTTAATACAGGCAGGTTCTTCAAGTTATCAAACAAGTAAATGAACGTCCCTCGTATCTTAATATCTTTGACAATTTTGTTACTTAGCAATGAAAACATTTAATTAAGTTGGCTCAGGTATTAGTTTATTTATTTATTTATGACTGACTGACTGACTGACTGACTCACTTCACTCACATTCTATTTTCAATAATCTTTAGAGAGAGAGCTTAAGTAACTCGGAAATGAAAGATTGAATAGAGACAAGGAGATAAAAATAAATCGTTTCAATTATCTTAACTTATATTTAAATAAACGTATATTGTTTTTCTCACGTAATATATCTTCGATCCTTCTTCTTATTCCATAATAAATCAAGAATAGCTAACAAGTAAAATGACCTTATTTCATATTTAAAGAATTTACTAGTTTTTAATATAAGTACGATAAAAGAATAATTGATATCATAAGCATTCAGTTAGTCAGTCCAATTAAATTGCAAAGTTTTTAACGATATTTTAGTGGCAATTCCTTCAACTTATAAAATGAAGTAAATAAGTTAATAGTCACTAAGTAGCTGAGTTATAAAGTTAAATTGCTTTTCATGTGATGAAAAAGAAATATTGATAAAAGAATTACGCCAACACATTTTAAGCAAATTATTGTCTTAAATCTCATTCTTAATAAAAAATTAAATCATAACTTTGCAAGAATTGACATAGTTCCCGTCGGCAGATTTGAAAACGCAAAGATAAAGCATTGTAGAGAAAGTAAATTCTATTGAGTTTGACAATTCAATTTAGCCGAATCATAGTCATGGCCTCGGAATCTTAATTTCAAGTTGCACCATTAACTTAATTCAAATCTCAAAATTTACAAGATCTGCTTACTTTTAGAAATCTTTTCAATCGAACGATATAAGAATATAATTGAGAATTTTCTATAAATGAGTTCAAGACTACTTTTATACCTATGACGAAAAGAGAAATGTGGCTATTCTATAAAAAGATACATAGAACTTAGCTTATTTAATTTTATGCATACGAGATGATATTAGTACTTTGTGAATGTAAAAGCAAATTTAACAGAGCTATTATACGAGCAGTTTTGAGATTTAATACAGGCAGGTTCTTCAAGTTATCAAACAAGTAAATGAACGTCCCTCGCATCTTAATATCTTTGACAACTTTGTTACTTAGCCAATTGAAAACATTTAATTAAATTGGCTCAGGTATATATGACTGACTGCTTGACTGCACGCACGCACGCACGCACGCACGAACGCACGCACGCACAATTCACTTTCAATAATCTTTAGAGAGGGGCTAAAGCCACTTGGAAATGAAAAAAGATTGAATAGAGACAAGGAGATAAAAATCGTTTCAGGTATCTCAACTTATATTTCAATAAATGTTTATTGTTATACTCACGTAATATATCTTCGATCCTTCTTCTTATTCCATTATAAAATCAAGACTACCTAACAAGTAAAATGATCTTATTTCATATTTAAAGAATTTACTAGTTTTTAATATAAGTACGATAAAAGAATAATTGATATCATAAGCATTCAGTTACTCCGATTAAATTGCAAAGGTTTTAATGATATTTTAGTGGAGATTCCTTCAACATTTAAAATGAAGTAAATAAGTTAATAGTCACTAAGTAGCTGAGTTATAAAGTTTAATTGCTTTTCATGTGATGAAAAAGAAATATTGATGAAAGAATTACGCCAACACATTTGAAGCAAATTATTGTCTTAAATCTCATTCTTAATAAAAGTTTAAATCATAACTTTGCAAGAATTGACATAGTTCCCGTCGGCAGATTTGTAAACGCAAAGATAAAGCATTGTAGAGAAAGTAAATTCTATTGAGGTTTGACAATTCAATTTAGCCGAATCATAGTCATGGCCTCGGAATCTTAATTTCAAGTTGCACCATTAACTTAATTCAAATCTCAAAATTTACAAGATCTGCTTACTTTTAGAAATCTTTTCAATCGAACGATATAAGAATATAATTGAGAATTTTCTATAAATGAGTTCAAGACTACTTTTATACCTATGACGAAAAGAGAAATGTGGCTATTCTATAAAAAGATACATAGAACTTAGCTTATTTAATTTTATGCATACGAGATGATATTAGTACTATGTGAATGTAAAAGCAAATTTAACAGAGCTCTTATACGAGCAGTTTTGAGATTTAATACAGCAGGTTCTTCAAGTTATCAAACAAGTAAATGAACGTCCCTCGCATCTTAATATCTTTGACAACTTTGTTACTTAGTAATGAAAACATTTAATTAAATTAGCTCAGGTATATATGACTGACTGCTTAACTGCACGCACGCACGCACGCACGCACAATTTACTTTCAATAATCTTTAGAGAGGGGCTAAAGCCACATGGAAATGAAAAAAGATTGAATAGAGACAAGGAGATAAAAATCGTTTCAGGTATCTCAACTTATATTTCAATAAATGTTTATTGTTATACTCACGTAATATATCTTCGATCCTTCTTCTTATTCCATTATAAAATCAAGACTACCTAACAAGTAAAATGACCTTATTTCATATTTAAAGAATTTACTAGTTTTTAATACAAGTACGATAAAAGAATAATTGATATCATAAGCATTCAGTTACTCCGATTAAATTGCAAAGGTTTTAATGATATTTTAGTGGAGATTCCTTCAACATTTAAAATGAAGTAAATAAGTTAATAGTCACTAAGTAGCTGAGTTATAAAGTTTAATTGCTTTTCATGTGATGAAAAAGAAATATTGATGAAAGAATTACGCCAACACATTTGAAGCAAATTATTGTCTTAAATCTCATTCTTAATAAAAGTTTAAATCATAACTTTGCAAGAATTGACATAGTTCCCGTCGGCAGATTTGTAAACGCAAAGATAAAGCATTGTAGAGAAAGTAAATTCTATTGAGGTTTGACAATTCAATTTAGCCGAATCATAGTCATGGCCTCGGAATCTTAATTTCAAGTTGCACCATTAACTTAATTCAAATCTCAAAATTTACAAGATCTGCTTACTTTTAGAAATCTTTTCAATCGAACGATATAAGAATATAATTGAGAATTTTCTATAAATGAGTTCAAGACTACTTTTATACCTATGACGAAAAGAGAAATGTGGCTATTCTATAAAAAGATACATAGAACTTAGCTTATTTAATTTTATGCATACGAGATGATATTAGTACTTTGTGAATGTAAAAGCAAATTTAACAGAGCTCTTATACGAGCAGTTTTGATATTTAATACAGGCAAGTTCTTCAAGTTATCAAACAAGTAAATGAACGTCCCTCGCATCTTAATATCTTTGACAACTTTGTTACTTAGCAATGAAAACATTTAATTAAATTGGCTCAGGTATATATGACTGACTGCTTGACTGCACGCACGAACAATTATCTTTCAATAATCTTTAGAGAGGGGCTAAAGCCACTTGGAAATGAAAAAAGATTGAATAGAGACAAGGAGATAAAAATCGTTTCAGGTATCTCAACTTATATTTCAATAAATGTTTATTGTTATACTCACGTAATATATCTTCGATCCTTCTTCTTATTCCATTATAAAATCAAGACTACCTAACAAGTAAAATGATCTTATTTCATATTTAAAGAATTTACTAGTTTTTAATATAAGTACGATAAAAGAATAATTGATATCATAAGCATTCAGTTAGTCAGTCCAATTAAATTGCAAAGGTTTTAATGATATTTTAGTGGAGATTCCTTCAACATTTAAAATGAAGTAAATAAGTTAATAGTCACTAAGTAGCTGAGTTATAAAGTTTAATTGCTTTTCATGTGATGAAAAAGAAATATTGATGAAAGAATTACGCCAACACATTTGAAGCAAATTATTGTCTTAAATCTCATTCTTAATAAAAGTTTAAATCATAACTTTGCAAGAATTGACATAGTTCCCGTCGGCAGATTTGTAAACGCAAAGATAAAGCATTGTAGAGAAAGTAAATTCTATTGAGGTTTGGACAATTCAATTTAGCCGAATCATAGTCATGGCCTCGGAATCTTAATTTCAAGTTGCACCATTAACTTAATTCAAATCTCAAAATTTACAAGATCTGCTTACTTTTAGAAATCTTTTCAATCGAACGATATAAGAATATAATTGAGAATTTTCTATAAATGAGTTCAAGACTACTTTTATACCTATGACGAAAAGAGAAATGTGGCTATTCTATAAAAAGATACATAGAACTTAGCTTATTTAATTTTATGCATACGAGATGATATTAGTACTTTGTGAATGTAAAAGCAAATTTAACAGAGCTATTATACGAGCAGTTTTGAGATTTAATACAGGCAGGTTCTTCAAGTTATCAAACAAGTAAATGAACGTCCCTCGCATCTTAATATCTTTGACAACTTTGTTACTTAGCAATGAAAACATTTAATTAAATTGGCTCAGGTATATATGACTGACTGCTTGACTGCACGCACGCACGCAAGCACGCACAATTTACTTTCAATAATCTTTAGAGAGGGGCTAAAGCCACTTGGAAATGAAAAAAGATTGAATAGAGACAAGGAGATAAAAATCGTTTCAGGTATCTCAACTTATATTTCAATAAATGTTTATTGTTATACTCACGTAATATATCTTCGATCCTTCTTCTTATTCCATTATAAAATCAAGACTACCTAACAAGTAAAATGATCTTATTTCATATTTAAAGAATTTACTAGTTTTTAATATAAGTACGATAAAAGAATAATTGATATCATAAGCATTCAGTTAGTCAGTCCAATTAAATTGCAAAGGTTTAAATGATGTTTTAGTGTCAATTCCTTCAACTTTTAAAATTAATGAAGTAAATAAGTTAATAGTCACTAAGTAGCTGAGTTATAAAGTTAAATTGCTTTTCATGTGATGAAAAAGAAATATTGATAAAAGAATTACGCCAACACATTTTAAGCAAATTATTGTCTTAAATCTCATTCTTAATAAAAAATTAAATCATAACTTTGCAAGAATTGACATAGTTCCCGTCGGCAGATTTGAAAACGCAAAGATAAAGCATTGTAGAGAAAGTAAATTCTATTGAGGTTTGACAATTCAATTTAGCCGAATCATAGTCATGGCCTCGGAATCTTAATTTCAAGTTGCACCATTAACTTAATTCAAATCTCAAAATTTACAAGATCTGCTTACTTTTAGAAATCTTTTCAATCGAACGATATAAGAATATAATTGAGAATTTTCTATAAATGAGTTCAAGACTACTTTTATACCTATGACGAAAAGAGAAATGTGGCTATTCTATAAAAAGATACATAGAACTTAGCTTATTTAATTTTATGCATACGAGATGATATTAGTACTTTGTGAATGTAAAAGCAAATTTAACAGAGCTCTTATACGAGCAGTTTTGATATTTAATACAGGCAAGTTCTTCAAGTTATCAAACAAGTAAATGAACGTCCCTCGTATCTTAATATCTTTGACAACTTTGTTACTTAGCAATGAAAACATTTAATTAAATTGGCTCAGGTATACATGACTGACTGCTTGACTGCACGCACGCACGCACAATTTACTTTCAATAATCTTTAGAGAGGGGCTAAAGCCACTTGGAAATGAAAAAAGATTGAATAGAGACAAGGAGATAAAAATCGTTTCAGGTATCTCAACTTATATTTCAATAAATGTTTATTGTTATACTCACGTAATATATCTTCGATCCTTCTTCTTATTCCATTATAAAATCAAGACTACCTAACAAGTAAAATGATCTTATTTCATATTTAAAGAATTTACTAGTTTTTAATATAAGTACGATAAAAGAATAATTGATATCATAAGCATTCAGTTAGTCAGTCCAATTGCAAAGGTTTTAATGATATTTTAGTGGAGATTCCTTCAACATTTAAAATGAAGTAAATAAGTTAATAGTCACTAAGTAGCTGAGTTATAAAGTTTAATTGCTTTTCATGTGATGAAAAAGAAATATTGATGAAAGAATTACGCCAACACATTTGAAGCAAATTATTGTCTTAAATCTCATTCTTAATAAAAGTTTAAATCATAACTTTGCAAGAATTGACATAGTTCCCGTCGGCAGATTTGTAAACGCAAAGATAAAGCATTGTAGAGAAAGTAAATTCTATTGAGGTTTGACAATTCAATTTAGCCGAATCATAGTCATGGCCTCGGAATCTTAATTTCAAGTTGCACCATTAACTTAATTCAAATCTCAAAATTTACAAGATCTGCTTACTTTTAGAAATCTTTTCAATCGAACGATATAAGAATATAATTGAGAATTTTCTATAAATGAGTTCAAGACTACTTTTATACCTATGACGAAAAGAGAAATGTGGCTATTCTATAAAAAGATACATAGAACTTAGCTTATTTAATTTTATGCATACGAGATGATATTAGTACTTTGTGAATGTAAAAGCAAATTTAACAGAGCTCTTATACGAGCAGTTTTGATATTTAATACAGGCAAGTTCTTCAAGTTATCAAACAAGTAAATGAACTTCCCTCGTATCTTAATATCTTTGACAACTTTGTTACTTAGCAATGAAAACATTTAATTAAATTGGCTCAGGTATATATGAATGACTGCTTGACTGCACGCACGCACAATTTACTTTCAATAATCTTTAGAGAGGGGCTAAAGCCACTTGGAAATGAAAAAAGATTGAATAGAGACAAGGAGATAAAAATCGTTTCAGGTATCTCAACTTATATTTCAATAAATGTTTATTGTTATACTCACGTAATATATCTTCGATCCTTCTTCTTATTCCATTATAAAATCAAGACTACCTAACAAGTAAAATGATCTTATTTCATATTTAAAGAATTTACTAGTTTTTAATATAAGTACGATAAAAGAATAATTGATATCATAAGCATTCAGTTACTCCAATTAAATTGCAAAGGTTTTAATGATATTTTAGTGGCAATTCCTTCAACTTTTAAAATGAAGTAAATAAGTTAATAGTCACTAAGTAGCTAAGTTATAAAGTTAAATTGCTTTTCATGTGATGAAAAAGAAATTTGATGAAAGAATTACGCCAACACATTTGAAGCAAATTATTGTCTTAAATCTCATTCTTAATAAAAGTTTAAATCATAACTTTGCAAGAATTGACATAGTTCCCGTCGGCAGATTTGTAAACGCAAAGATAAAGCATTGTAGAGAAAGTAAATTCTATTGAGGTTTGACAATTCAATTTAGCCGAATCATAGTCATGGCCTCGGAATCTTAATTTCAAGTTGCACCATTAACTTAATTCAAATCTCAAAATTTACAAGATCTGCTTACTTTTAGAAATCTTTTCAATCGAACGATATAAGAATATAATTGAGAATTTTCTATAAATGAGTTCAAGACTACTTTTATACCTATGACGAAAAGAGAAATGTGGCTATTCTATAAAAAGATACATAGAACTTAGCTTATTTAATTTTATGCATACGAGATGATATTAGTACATTTCGTGAATGTAAAAGCAAATTTAACAGAGCTCTTATACGAGCAGTTTTGAGATTTAATACAGGCAGGTTCTTCAGTTATCAAACAAGTAAATGAACGTCCCTCGTATCTTAATATCTTTGACAACTTTGTTACTTAGCAATGAAAACATTTAATTAAATTGGCTCAGGTATACATGACTGACTGCTTGACTGCACGCACGCACGCACAATTTACTTTCAATAATCTTTAGAGAGGGGCTAAAGCCACTTCGAAATGAAAGATTGAATAGAGACAAGGAGATAAAAAATCGAATCAGGTATCTCAACTTATATTTCAATAAATGTATATTGTTATACTCACGAAATATATCTTCGATCCTTCTCCTTATGTCATTATAAAATCAAGACTACCTAACAAGTAAAATGACCTTATTTCATATTTAAAGAATTTACTAGTTTTTAATACAAGTACGATAAAAGAATAATTGATATCATAAGCATTCAAGTTACTCCAATTAAATTGCAAAGGTTTAAATGATGTTTTAGTGGCAATTCCTTCAACTTTTAAAATGAAGTAAATAAGTTAATTGTCACTAAGTAGCTGAGTTATAAAGTTTAATTGCTTTTCATGTGATGAAAAAGAAATATTGATGAAAGAATTACGCCAACACATTTGAAGCAAATTATTGTCTTAAATCTCATTCTTAATAAAAGTTTAAATCATAACTTTGCAAGAATTGACATAGTTCCCGTCGGCAGATTTGTAAACGCAAAGATAAAGCATTGTAGAGAAAGTAAATTCTATTGAGGTTTGAACAATTCAATTTAGCCGAATCATAGTCATGGCCTCGGAATCTTAATTTCAAGTTGCACCATTAACTTAATTCAAATCTCAAAATTTACAAGATCTGCTTACTTTTAGAAATCTTTTCAATCGAACGATATAAGAATATAATTGAGAATTTTCTATAAATGAGTTCAAGACTACTTTTATACCTATGACGAAAAGAGAAATGTGGCTATTCTATAAAAAGATACATAGAACTTAGCTTATTTAATTTTATGCATACGAGATGATATTAGTACTTTGTGAATGTAAAAGCAAATTTAACAGAGCTATTATACGAGCAGTTTTGAGATTTAATACAGGCAGGTTCTTCAAGTTATCAAACAAGTAAATGAACGTCCCTCGCATCTTAATATCTTTGACAACTTTGTTACTTAGTAATGAAAACATTTAATTAAATTAGCTCAGGTATATATGACTGACTGCTTAACTGCACGCACGCACGCACGCACGCACAATTTACTTTCAATAATCTTTAGAGAGGGGCTAAAGCCACATGGAAATGAAAAAAGATTGAATAGAGACAAGGAGATAAAAAATGGTATCAGGTATCTCAACTTATATTTCAATAAATGTATATTGTTATACTCACGTAATATATCTTCGATCCTTCTTCTTATTCCATTATAAAATCAAGACTACCTAACAAATAAAATGACCTTATTTCATATTTAAAGAATTTACTAGTTTTTAATACAAGTACGATAAAAGAATAATTGATATCATAAGCATTCAGTTACTCCAATTAAATTGCAAAGGTTTAAATGATGTTTTAGTGGCAATTCCTTCAACTTTTAAAATGAAGTAAATAAGTTAATTGTCACTAAGTAGCTGAGTTATAAAGTTTAATTGCTTTTCATGTGATGAAAAAGAAATATTGATGAAAGAATTACGCCAACGCATTTTAAGCAAATTATTGTTTTAAATCTCATTCTTAATAAAAGTTTAAATCATAACTTTGCAAGAATTGACATAGTTCCCGTCGGCAGATTTGTAAACGCAAAGATAAAGCATTGTAGAGAAAGTAAATTCTATTGAGGTTTGACAATTCAATTTAGCCGAATCATAGTCATGGCCTCGGAATCTTAATTTCAAGTTGCACCATTAACTAAATTCAAATCTCAAAATTGACAAGATTTGCTTACTTTTAGAAATATTTTCAATCGAACGATATAAGAATATAATTGAGAGTTTTCTATAAATGAGTTCAAGACTCCTTTTATACCTATGACGAAAAGAGAAATGTTGCTATTCTATAAAAAGATACATAGAACTTAGCTTATTTAATTTTATGCATACGAGATGATATTAGTACTTTGTGAATGTAAAAGCAAATTTAACAGAGCTCTTATACGAGCAGTTTTGATATTTAATACAGGCAGGTTCTTCAAGTTATCAAACAAGTAAATGAACGTCCCTCGCATCTTAATATCTTTGACAACTTTGTTACTTAGTAATGAAAACATTTAATTAAATTAGCTCAGGTATATATGACTGACTGCTTAACTGCACGCACGCACGCACGCACGCACAATTTACTTTCAATAATCTTTAGAGAGGGGCTAAAGCCACTTCGAAATGAAAGATTGAATAGAGACAAGGAGATAAAAAATCGAATCAGGTATCTCAACTTATATTTCAATAAATGTATATTGTTATACTCACGAAATATATCTTCGATCCTTCTCCTTATGTCATTATAAAATCAAGACTACCTAACAAGTAAAATGACCTTATTTCATATTTAAAGAATTTACTAGTTTTTAATACAAGTACGATAAAAGAATAATTGATATCATAAGCATTCAGTTACTCCAATTAAATTGCAAAGTTTTTAACGATATTTTAGTGGCAATTCCTTCAACTTATAAAATGAAGTAAATAAGTTAATAGTCACTAAGTAGCTGAGTTATAAAGTTAATTTGCTTTTCATGTGATGAAAAAGAAATATTGATGAAAGAATTACGCCAACACATTTTAAGCAAATTATTGTCTTAAATCTCAATCTTAATAAAGGTTTAAATCATAACTTTGCAAGAATTGACATAGTTCCCGTCGGCAGATTTGAAAACACATAGATAAAGCATTGTAGAGAAAATAAAATTCTATTGAGGTTTGACAATTCAATTTAGCCGAATCATAGTCATGGCCTCGGAATCTTAATTTCAAGTTGCACCATTAACTTAATTCAAATCTCAAAATTTACAAGATCTGCTTACTTTTAGAAATCTTTTCAATCGAACGATATAAGAATATAATTGAGAATTTTCTATAAATGAGTTCAAGACTACTTTTATACTATGACGAAAAGAGAAATGTGGCTATTCTATAAAAAGATACATAGAACTTAGCTTATTTAATTTTATGCATACGAGATGATTTTAGTACTATGTGAATGTAAAAGCAAATTTAACAGAGCTCTTATTCGAGCAGTTTTGAGATTTAATACAGGCAGGTTCTTCAAATTATCAAACAAGTAAATGAACGTTCCTCGTATCTTAATATCTATGACAACTTTGTTACTTAGAAATGAAAACATTTAATTAAATTGGCTCAGGTATATATGACTGACTGCTTGACTGCACGCACGCACAATTTACTTTCAATAATCTTTAGAGAGGGGCTAAAGCCACTTGGAAATGAAAAAAGATTGAATAGAGACAAGGAGATAAAAATCGTTTCAGGTATCTCAACTTATATTTCAATAAATGTTTATTGTTATACTCACGTAATATATCTTCGATCCTTCTTCTTATTCCATTATAAAATCAAGACTACCTAACAAGTAAAATGATCTTATTTCATATTTAAAGAATTTACTAGTTTTTAATATAAGTACGATAAAAGAATAATTGATATCATAAGCATTCAGTTAGTCAGTCCAATTAAATTGCAAAGGTTTTAATGATATTTTAGTGGAGATTCCTTCAACATTTAAAATGAAGTAAATAAGTTAATAGTCACTAAGTAGCTGAGTTATAAAGTTTAATTGCTTTTCATGTGATGAAAAAGAAATATTGATGAAAGAATTACGCCAACACATTTGAAGCAAATTATTGTCTTAAATCTCATTCTTAATAAAAGTTTAAATCATAACTTTGCAAGAATTGACATAGTTCCCGTCGGCAGATTTGTAAACGCAAAGATAAAGCATTGTAGAGAAAGTAAATTCTATTGAGGTTTGACAATTCAATTTAGCCGAATCATAGTCATGGCCTCGGAATCTTAATTTCAAGTTGCACCATTAACTTAATTCAAAATCTCAAAATTGACAAGATTTGCTTACTTTTAGAAATATTTTCAATCGAACGATATAAGAATATAATTGAGAGTTTTCTATAAATGAGTTCAAGACTCCTTTTATACCTATGACGAAAAGAGAAATGTTGCTATTCTATAAAAAGATACATAGAACTTAGCTTATTTAATTTTATGCATACGAGATGATATTAGTACTTTGTGAATGTAAAAGCAAATTTAACAGAGCTCTTATACGAGCAGTTTTGATATTTAATACAGGCAAGTTCTTCAAGTTATCAAACAAAGTAAATGAACTTCCCTCGTATCTTAATATCTTTGACAACTTTGTTACTTAGCAATGAAAACATTTAATTAAATTGGCTCAGGTATATATGAATGACTGCTTGACTGCACGCACGCACAATTTACTTTCAATAATCTTTAGAGAGGGGTTAAAGCCACTTGGAAATGAAAGATTGAATAGAGACAAGGAGATAAAAATCGTTTCAGGTATCTCAACTTATATTTCAATAAATGTATATTGTTATACTCACGTAATATATCTTCGATCCTTCTCCTTATTGCATTATAAAATCAAGACTACCTAACAAATAAAATGACCTTATTTCATATTTAAAGAATTTACTAGTTTTTAATACAAGTACGATAAAAGAATAATTGATATCATAAGCATTCAGTTACTCCAATTAAATTGCAAAGGTTTTAATGATATTTTAGTGGAGATTCCTTCAACATTTAAAATGAAGTAAATAAGTTAATAGTCACTAAGTAGCTGAGTTATAAAGTTTAATTGCTTTTCATGTGATGAAAAAGAAATATTGATGAAAGAATTACGCCAACACATTTGAAGCAAATTATTGTCTTAAATCTCATTCTTAATAAAAGTTTAAATCATAACTTTGCAAGAATTGACATAGTTCCCGTCGGCAGATTTGTAAACGCAAAGATAAAGCATTGTAGAGAAAGTAAATTCTATTGAGGTTTGACAATTCAATTTAGCCGAATCATAGTCATGGCCTCGGAATCTTAATTTCAAGTTGCACCATTAACTTAATTCAAATCTCAAAATTTACAAGATCTGCTTACTTTTAGAAATCTTTTCAATCGAACGATATAAGAATATAATTGAGAATTTTCTATAAATGAGTTCAAGACTACTTTTATACCTATGACGAAAAGAGAAATGTGGCTATTCTATAAAAAGATACATAGAACTTAGCTTATTTAATTTTATGCATACGAGATGATATTAGTACTATGTGAATGTAAAAGCAAATTTAACAGAGCTCTTATACGAGCAGTTTTGAGATTTAATACAGAGGCAGGTTCTTCAAGTTATCAAACAAGTAAATGAACGTCCCTCGCATCTTAATATCTTTGACAACTTTGTTACTTAGTAATGAAAACATTTAATTAAATTAGCTCAGGTATATATGACTGACTGCTTAACTGCACGCACGCACGCACGCACGCACAATTTACTTTCAATAATCTTTAGAGAGGGGCTAAAGCCACATGGAAATGAAAAAAGATTGAATAGAGACAAGAGATAATCGTTCAGGTATCTCAACTTACTATTTTATTTTTTTATTTTTTTCTTTTTTTTTTTTAATAAAGTATACTGTATATCTCACGATTAATATATCTTCAATCCTTTTCCTTATTCCATTATAAAATCAAGACTTCCTAACAAGTAAAATGACCTTATTTCATATTTAAAGAATTTACTATTTTTAATACAAGTACGATAAAAGAATAATTGATATCATAAGCATTCAGTTACTCCAATTAAATTGCAAAGCTTTTAATGATATTTTAGTGGCAATTCCTTCAACTTTGAAAATGAAGTAAATAAGTTAATAGTCACTAAGTAGCTGAGTTATAAAGTTTAATTGCTTTTCATGTAATGAAAAAGAAATATTGATGAAAGAATTACGCCAACGCATTTTAAGCAAATTATTGTCTTAAATCTCATTCTTAATAAAAAATTAAATCATAACTTTGCAAGAATTGACATAGTTCCCGTCGGCAGATTTGAAAACGCAAAGATAAAGCATTGTAGAGAAAGTAAATTCTATTGAGGTTTGACATATCAATTTAGCCGAATCATAGTCATGGCCTCGGAATCTTAATTTCAAGTTGCACCATTAACTTAATTCAAATCTCAAAATTTACAAGATCTGCTTACTTTTAGAAATCTTTTCAATCGAACGATATAAGAATATAATTGAGAATTTTCTATAAATGAGTTCAAGACTACTTTTATACCTATGACGAAAAGAGAAATGTGGCTATTCTATAAAAAGATACATAGAACTTAGCTTATTTAATTTTATGCATACGAGATGATATTAGTACTTTGTGAATGTAAAAGCAAATTTAACAGAGCTCTTATACGAGCAGTTTTGATATTTAATACAGGCAAGTTCTTCAAGTTATCAAACAAGTAAATGAACGTCCCTCGCATCTAATATCTTTGACAACTTTGTTACTTAGCAATGAAAACATTTAATTAAATTGGCTCAGGTATATATGACTGACTGCTTGACTGCACGCACGAACAATTATCTTTCAATAATCTTTAGAGAGGGGTTAAAGCCACTTGGAAATGAAAGATTGAATAGAGACAAGGAGATAAAAATGTTTCAGGTATCTCAACTTATATTTCAATAAATGTATATTGTTATACTCACGTAATATATCTTCGATCCTTCTCCTTATTCCATTATAAAATCAAGACTACCTAACAAATAAAATGACCTTATTTCATATTTAAAGAATTTACTAGTTTTTAATACAAGTACGATAAAAGAATAATTGATATCATAAGCATTCAGTTACTCCAATTAAATTGCAACAGTTATTTTAACGATATTTTAGTGGCAATTCCTTCAACTTATAAAATGAAGTAAATAAGTTAATAGTCACTAAGTAGCTGAGTTATAAAGTTAATTTGCTTTTCATGTGATGAAAAAGAAATATTGATGAAAGAATTACGCCAACACATTTGAAGCAAATTATTGTCTTAAATCTCATTCTTAATAAAAGTTTAAATCATAACTTTGCAAGAATTGACATAGTTCCCGTCGGCAGATTTGTAAACGCAAAGATAAAGCATTGTAGAGAAAGTAAATTCTATTGAGGTTTGACAACAATTTAGCCGAATCATAGTCATGGCCTCGGAATCTTAATTTCAAGTTGCACCATTAACTTAATTCAAATCTCAAAATTTACAAGATCTGCTTACTTTTAGAAATCTTTTCAATCGAACGATATAAGAATATAATTGAGAATTTTCTATAAATGAGTTCAAGACTACTTTTATACCTATGACGAAAAGAGAAATGTGGCTATTCTATAAAAAGATACATAGAACTTAGCTTATTTAATTTTATGCATACGAGATGATATTAGTACTATGTCAATGTAAAAGCAAATTTAACAGAGCTCTTATACGAGGAGGTTTAAGATTTAATAATACAGGAAGGTTCTTCAAGTTATCAAACAAGTAAATGAACGTCCCTCGTATCTTAATATCTTTGACAACTTTGTTACTTAGCAATGAAAACATTTAATTAAATTGGCTCAGGTATATATGACTGACTGCTTGACTGCACGCACGAACAATTATCTTTCAATAATCTTTAGAGAGGGGTTAAAGCCACTTGGAAATGAAAGATTGAATAGAGACAAGGAGATAAAAATGTTTCAGGTATCTCAACTTATATTTCAATAAATGTATATTGTTATACTCACGTAATATATCTTCGATCCTTCTCCTTATTCCATTATAAAATCAAGA
>ARYC01012343.1:0-16428 GCA_000711775.1 Oxytricha trifallax | reverse complement strand
ACACTTTTAAGCGAACAAATTATCTACTCTCTTCGCTGAGCTTTTAATAAAGTTTACTGTGTCGATAGGTAGGTCATGCATCAAGTGATATAGCAGCAGTTTCTTGTAATGAACTTTTAATATTCCCCAGTAGAACTCAATTCCATTAAACTATGGACTGTAAGGTACGTTGAACACTGGCGTTATTCTAAGTTGTTCATAACTCTTCCTTGTTTCTTTGGTCTTATGAACAGAAAGATTATCAACGAATAGTATAATCTCTTATTCAGGGTACTTCTCTCTCAGCTGTTCTAAGAACTTAATATACTGCTCTGTCTTAATAGAGCGAGGATGAATAAGGTAAGTTTCTAAACCAGTATCCTCGCTAATTCCTCCAAGAATAGCCATTGTTTATACCTTTGCTTTCTATCATATACTTCTATGTTGCTATGTCTCTTATACCAAGACTTCTAGATGAAAGTGTTGAATGTAAACACAGCCTCATCAGCATGAATAAACTTATTATTATTCTATTAGGCTCTCTGCATTTAATTATAAATATAATTTAAGTTGTTGTTGTAAAATGGCAGAAAGAAATCAATTACTCTCTTGATACGATTAACACCTTTGAAGAGATACCGTTTCGTTTATAAATGTTTGCAACAGACTATGCAGAGATCTTCAACTCAGGGAACTGGCGATGAAACATAATAGCTCGTTAGTTGAGAGAGAAGTGAGCCCAATACTTCAAAGTTTTTTTCAATAATTAGAATGTCAATATGCTTCTAAAGAAACTTTGACTTCCTCTTAGGCTAAGAATTCAGCTATTATTGCTTTAATTACACACCTTTCAAGCAGTGAGAACGAACAGTTGTGGGACTACCTTTAAGAGCATTGCAATAGACTTATAGTTCAGTACTGGTTTGACTTATTCACTATACATATCACATCCATAACGCAGTTTAAACACTAAATCTATATATACTTCATCATAAATATACCCCAAAAGCTTATAATTTAAGTCCGCATTTAATTAATAACCCCAACCCCTAACAAATTCCCTACAAATCAAAGCACTTATAAACCTCATTAAGGGGTTTTGGGGTTTTGAATCTATAATAAATCATTTAATATGCAATTATCTCAAATAATTGATAGCAAAAACAAAGCGACTATGAGATATTTGATGTGGTATATTATGCTTCTTATTTGTTTAAATACTTACTATTTCTTAAAATTGTCCGTGTATAAGGCATTAAGTGCTTTAATTTGTAGATAGTAGCTTGCCGCTATTTTTAAGCCAGTATTAATTACATAAATAAAGAACAGCACGTTCAAGTTGTGTACAATAAATTCAAAAACTATAAGCTTCAATATAACTAAATATTAATTAATAAAGTTTTAACTATAATAAGAATGGGATAATTTAAATGAATTACCTTACTAAAATATCTAAGATGGAGTTAATATAAATTAAATATTCATAAATCTAATTTTAATTACTTAAAATGTAATATTATAATTTAGAATAATGTTAGTTATAAAAATATTAGCCATATAATATGACTATATTGCTGACGAAGAAAAACCAAATCTCAAATTAATTCCACACTTTATAGGTTTACTTGTATCTACCCATCGCTTGCGAAGCTTTTATTAGAATGAATATACATTTTATCATTATAAATGCCTTCCTAAACCAAAAGAAGAACCGTTTTATTTACAAATATTTTTTTGTTAATTAATTGTTGGGACAATTTCTTATAATAAAAATAATATTCAATTTTATGGCAGACTCTTGCTTGTTATGTTCTCCGTTGTTTCTGCTTTAATGATCAGATTAGTCATCAGAATTATTCAATATGTTATTTTATTAATTTATTAGGATATTTTCCTCATCTTTTCCTGATAATTACTATTAATTAAACATTGATAGCTCATTGTTTTCTTATTAATTAATAGAACTTGAAAACATTTACTACTCAATTATTCAATCTGAATTAATCGCAATAAATGTTGAATTTTATTGGTTTGCACTGATTATTGTGTTTATGAGCAGTGATATGGAAAGGAACTGCATTTTTTATTAATTGTAGAATTATAATGTAATGTTTTATAACTATTTATATAGAATATATTTAATCTCAATATAAGTTTAATAAGTTAACTTAATGTTAGATCCATAAATAATAAACATAGATAAACTTTAATTTAATACCATACTCAGTTTTATTGAATTATGTAAAAATATATTATGATATTGTTTCTTTAATTTGTAGATTTTAAAAGTTTAATTTGAATATTAAAATTTTATGTTTAAATTTTCATTGAATTATGATTAATTTTTAAGACATTTTTCATTATTGTTGTATTAATATATATTAGTTGACTTGCTAAAGCGTCACACTAAATATGGTGGTGATAAGAAGACTACAATTCTTAATGAAGACTCTCGCCGTATTAAGTGGTTCTGGGAGGTCCTAAGGGAATTCACTGAAGAAGATAAACAGAAATTAGTGATATTTTTAGTTTTAATTTTCAATCAAATTCCTTATACTATAAAATTCTATTTATTGTATAATTTAAATCAGAAATTCATTAAGTTCTGTTGGGGTCAGTAGAGACTCCCTGCGAATGATGAGGAATTCATAAGAAGACAAGTAAGATTTATGATTAAACCTGCTATGAAAAACACGCATGGAGATGGTGCTCTTCCCAAAGCAGACACTTGCTAAATATTTAAAAATAATATTGTTGCTTCTTCAATTTGGAGTTACCAGATTACAGCAGCTAGGAGATTATGAAGCAGAGAATCTTATTGGCGATTTACACGGATAGTGATTTCAATGAATGCAGAGGCTGAGCATGCAAAAAAGGTATTTTGTAATGTTTATTTAAAAATTCGATTTTAATTGATGCTGCTAATATGAATATGGGGGATCAAATGGGAGGAGGTCCTGGAAATAGAGACGATCCTGATCAGTCATACGATGATGAATATTGACTTTGAAATTTAAAAACTCAGAAAATTATTCATTCAAAAAGCAGAAATCTTTATTGAGCTTATGAGTTAAACCTAACATTTAATTTCAAAACCTAAAATCAATTTCAATCCCTAAATAATCTCACATATAATCTTACATTAAATAAATTTTTCCTAAATTATCAAGCAAGGAATTTTTTCTTTAATTATTAAATTTAAATTCATTAATCTTAAATATTTACTGAAGCATTAGAAAAGAATCAATAGTCTTTGTTTATCTCTCCACAATCACTGATCCATACTTGCTGTTTGCACACCCCGCTTTAACTACCAACTTTACTCACGCCAGTCAACACCTCTAAACCCTTCGATACTCTGCCGAAAGCTACATGATGACCATCTAAGTGTGGGAAAGTGTCAAGAGTAATGAAAAACTGGGAGTTGTTTGTGTTTTTAGTGCCATTTCCTAAATTTGACATAGATAGAATGCCTGGTCTTTCAGCATGAGAATGAATGAAGTTTTCGTCAGGAAATTTCAGTCCATATATTGACTCACCACCTAAACCGTTATTTTTGTGGATATCCCCACCTTAGATTATAAATCCTGGAATTATTTTGTGAAAGAGTGTGTTTCTGTAGCATAGCAATTTCTTAGGTTGCTCATTTTATTATTATTGCAAATTGATAGTGGAACTTGACATTTGATCTACAACACTAAGTTAGTTAGTTTGTGAAGCTATTTAATTGGTGATTTAAGTAGGCTATATTGGTGGTTAATAATATTGGCAGAATCCTTTCTCACCAGTACAGATTGCTCTGAAATTTTCTGAAGTAAGGGGAGTGTCTCCGAACAACTCAAATTCCACTCTCCCTTGAGGGGCGCCTCCCAGGTTTATGTCCATGTAGACTGTTGCCAATATATCTAAATCATCAAATATAGATTAAGGTTTGTCATAGAAACTTATTGCCATTTTATAAATCTTTTAAATTAAATAATTATTGAGATATTAATATGAGAATAACTTAACTTAAGATTATTTAAATCAGCAGATTTAAATATTTAATCCTCAATTTTACCATTTCCTGATGCTTTTGAATAATACTTACCCTAGAATTAATCCATTTGCTATTTATATTCACTTTATTTTTCCACATATTCTTTCTACTGCAATTTGACTCTTTCAACTTCTTATTCCAATTTCTTTACCTACTTTTCTTTCGAACTTACTATAACCTCTAGCTAACCAATCTTCTTAATCATTTTACCCTCTATGTCTTAAATCACAGCTTACACATCCTCTTTGGCTTCTTACATTTACTTCTAAATCTACTACTATTGCTACTAAACAACCAGTTTATCAGAACTTTGTTACGATTATCTCTTGGAGTTCCTACTGCGGGCACTGTCGATTTATTGCTATTGCTAATCCTTCAATTCCTGAATCTCATGGTCTTTCTTCTCGATCTTAGCAATTAAGCTATTTATGCTCTGTTGACTTTACTCAGCACTGCCTTCTAAAATACTGATGGTTTTCTTATATTCTTTGTTTATCTTTTCTACTATCTCCATCTGGTCGGAAACTTACTTCACTCTTTGGAGCATTGATTCGTATTATATTTAAAGATTTGAGTAGTCTAAGTCATCGTGCTTCATATAGAAGTAAAATTTACTACAATTTTAATTGATATAATTTATGCTTAGAGAATATATTAAAATATTTACTTATGCTTCTGTTGCTGAAGTTAATGAGAACCTAGGATGTTCGAAGCAGTAAATGCACTAATGTGATGCTAAGATTGCGATAATTATTCATTCTTTTCCTACAACTAATCATTCGTTTCTCTTAATTAGTTATTTTCATCAATTAGTTAATTTCTGATAGTGTCTAATTCTTAAACTTAAGAAGCTAATCAGAAATTAGAATCGAAACCCTAAACACTATAGTTTATAAATAATTTGTAAATGTAGCAGTTTGATTTTCCACATTCTGTAACTTTTGTTAAGCATTATTTCTCTAGTGAGTCAATTATTAAATTTATTGATTAAGATTTTGCATGTCTTATTCTAGTTATGACCTTTCTTACAGCGATTTATCTAATTCTTTCTTTAAGTAGTCTAAACTTGGGGAAAATGAATATTTAGGATATTTACTCATTACTGTTAAGTTAAATATGACGAGGGATTGAATATAACTCATTAGTTTACTTCTTCTTGTAGATTAGCAAATTAATCATTACTCATTAATGGCTGTTTTTAGATAGTGCTCATTTAACTGTTTATACTAGTCATGAGAATATCTGGCTGTTTAGTCTTTGCACTTGGCGTTCTATTATTTTGATGTTATTGTTGCCCAGTAATTCCAGACGACTATAATAAATCTATTTAATTATTTTTAATTATAAGTTGATTAAACATAAAATCAACCTACTACTTAAAGTAAAATACAAAGACGTATTTAATTATACAGCTGCTTCATCTTTAGAGACTTGATCAAAACACCATCTTTATCTTATTTATCTGAAATGTAATTATTCATATGGGTTGGTGCACCTGGTGAATGCTTACTCTGACTGCTTGAACTCTAATGATTTACTAGTAAAATTTAAATATTTAATTCAATCAGTATGAGACTAATATCTTTACAATGTAATATATAAAAGAATTAAATATATTTTATTAGTGAAGTCAGTTAGTTAATGCCACCTTCTTGGAATATATAAGATACTGTCATTGCATTATTTTCTGCAGATCTTTCTAAGCTTCTGTTCTCTGACTGCATTTTAGTTTAAGGCGAACTCCTGCTATCCCCTATAATATATGAATTTATATGTAAAATAATATGTTAATCTCATTAAACCTCTAATTTTTAGTTATAAGATCTGCTTAGTTTGACTATACTGGTGTCTGATAGTGCCGGCATCAGGCGGTGGAGTGATACTTGCAGTTCTATTAGTAGCTGCTTAGTAACTATTATGATGAAGCTGTCTTTATTAAGTAATTCTTCCGGCCATTTCTTGTTCATGTCGGCTTTTCGCTGAAATTGTAAGAGGGACTTTGTTTTGATAATATACTATCAATCAAAGTTAAATTTTTATTTTAAATGAGTTTATAGAGAAGAAAGGATTATTAAAAAAGTGAATTGAAAGAATTAAAGAACATAACTTTAAATAGAATGTATAAAATAAATATAGCAATCTTAATAATAATGAAACCTTAAAATTCCTAAAAATATTAAATGTCCTACAATGGCAATATTCGCTCATAATAAATAAATATATCTCTAAGTATGAGAATTATTCTCCTACTAATAATTGCGTGTAGTCTATGAAATCACAGTGTTTTATGTGATTATAATGATCGTGATGGAATCCGATATCACAGACTTGAAAATGGAAAAGTTTTTGACATTAATTAAAATGAAAATATTAAGAATAAACCATAAAAATTGTATATAGAATATGGTGAAGTTGAAGATAATTTAGAATCCTAACAAGATCAACAATTGAATAATTTGCATTAAGGAAATTTAAGTGGTTCTTTAATAGCGAAAAGCATAAAACAATCAAATGATAAAAATTAAGTGAGTCATCCCATGAGTCAGCCTAGAAAAAATATTAATTTACATATAAATGGAACAGAGGGTTTAAGTAGAAAGCTTGCCAGCACAACAAACCAATAAGAGCTGTACTCATGTGGGCAATGTTTAGCCAATAGTTTTGATTACTGCTAACCAAAATCAAAGGGGATATTTTTCTATGATACTAAAGGAGTATGCGAGGATTCTAAAATAATATTGACCAGTCATCGTTATCAATTGATTAGTCACTTTTCCTCTTTTTATGTATGTAATTTAAAATGACAATTAATTCTGCAGTCATAAAAGCATTGTATCCCTCTACACCTTATTACTACTCAGACCAATTTTATTCCTAGTCAAAACTTGAATTTTTCTCTTACTTTCCCTGTCCATTTTTCACACAGAAATGTGGAGCATCCAGTAGTTAATTGTATATGAGTGAAGACGAGAAATCTTTTGAGACTTCTCTGCTTGAAGTTGGGGACATCTGCGTTTTTGAGATAAATTATGGTAGTGCAGACAGCAATCTCAAGCTGTGGTTGACTAAATTATCGAATGTAGAAGTAACAATTGCAGATGGTTTTTAAAAGCATCCCTACGAAACTACTGGATCTTTAACTTTCGTGAGTAAATTGCTAAGTGAAGGCGACGAATTTGAAGTTGGGGATTATTGGTACAATATCACTCAGGGTGGAAAAGCCTACCTGTTCATTAAGAGCAAATCAACTTATGGATATGCGAACTTCAGCTACGGCCAGAAAAATTTACTCCCTAAATGGGCGTTGATTCTTATAATCGTGGGGAGTGTTGTCGTCGGGTTAGCTTGTTTATTTATATGTTGCTGCTATGTGCGAAGACTATATATTAGGAGAAAATAAAATCAGAGTAAAGTCCAGAAGTTCAACAGAGTTGAAACTGTAGAAGAACGAATAGGCAAGTATAAGTACAAGAGTGGGGCTCTCTCATAGAAGCAATCTCTTGCAACGAAACAGAACAATGGACCCAATGTAGGGCCATACTATTAATACTTAGACTAGCCAAATGCGGCCTATCCTGGCATGATGATTGACCCAGACTTAACTAACAAATAAATGAATGACTTCGATGATCTTTCAAAAATGAAAGCTGACATGAATATTAAAAGCATAGAAATTATTTAATTAAATTTAAATATTTCTTAATTTTTTATTTGCAAATCAATGGAGTATTAAATTTTATTAAAAATTTGAATAACATCAATAATCTCACTTTACTGCTTCCTTCTTATTCTTTAATAGTTTCATGTTTTATAAAACTTTAATATTTGTTTTAGACATTATTTTTATCAGCTTTTTGTGATATTTATTCATCAGGTTAAGAAATATAATTACAATATTTTTCAAGAACAAAAAATTCATTAATGATTCTTGCTATTAGAATTTTAAAAAAATGTAATTCTTAAATATCTATTTAAAAATTAGTACATTTATTTTTTGACTTTTTGTTGGCTGATTGAATTTATAAGCTCTAATATTAAAGGTCAGCAAATAATATTCAAAATACTCTCATTAATAGTTTCTATTTTAATATGGATTGGCTAAATCTAACTATCGAGATAGCTTAGAAATAATTGTATTTTTTGAATTCCACTTCTCATTTGCATTTCATTTTCTACTGAATTTTTATTTTGTAATTCAGTTTAGAATAAAACAAAATTACATGAAATTAAATAATAGACTTATTTTGGTTAAAACATTATCTAATTTGCTGAATGATTCTATTCCCACACTAATAATAATAACATCTACGGGTAAGATAATTTCTACCCTAATGATCCAAATGCATTCATGGTCCCTGGCTAGAATTAAGCGCCAAACTTCGTCTTTGATAATATGCAGGATTCCACACAATCACATCTCTCAGCTCCTGGCTAATAAAATCTTTAATAAATGGTAGATCCAGGGTTTCCAGATACTTAAAATTAATATATTCCAGATATGTAGTAATAATAGTAGTAGTATCCTTAAATACCAGGGCAATTATGATTTATCATAAAAACGCAAAATATACATATAAATAAGTAAGCATACAAGAAATAGTCATAAATCTTATAGTAATTAAAATATCAAGATCATTTTTTGAATTATAGTAAATTATAGTAGTTTAAATACTTTTAATAGTATTTTATATACATATAAATAGACTTTTTAAGGGCAATTTTTTTTATTCTTTATATGCTTTTTTCCAAATACTTTTTTTATCTCAAACAGCCCTCTTATGATTAAAATATAATTGATTTTCATCATACATTGATGAAGTTTTCAATACTATAGACAATTGTAATTTAATAATTAAAATTCTAATTATAATAAGGATGTATAAATTAAGACAATTATCTGTTGGCATAACTAGCAGAGGGTCAACTCTAATTTCAATCAATAATTTGATATCCATTACTTTGCAAATATAATTTTAATTTTTTATCTCTATAATTAAATTTAATTCTTTATGCAATATGACAGCGCTTTATAAATTAATTAATTAATTTGCATGGTAGCAGTAAAAGATAAATATCGTTTTTTACTAAATAAAACTCTATAAAAGAACCTGAATGGAAAATTGATAATACTTTCTTAGACAATAATGTAGATGATTTGGGTTCACATACCGAGAAGGGAAGTTTTGACATCACTGAGAAGGATAGAGTCTCAATCTAGGCTGGCACTCACAATGTCAGAAAGACCAATATAAAATGCTATATACTTTTAGAATTACTAAATGTAAAAAAATTAATAGATAATTGTATTTTGATATAATTAAAATAAATAAGTTGTATATGAGTGAACAAAATAATTTTATAAAATATGAAGTTAGGGTTATGTTTCTGGTGGGAATTCTAATGTATTAATATACTTTTTCTCGTATTTATGAATTTAATAATTCAATAAAATATGAATTAGCCTACAATTTGATTTTATTTAAAAATTAGGAATTCAATGTCATAAATTTTAAAAATAAAATTTTTAAATCAAAGAAAAGAAATATGAAAGAAAATTATATTATATATAGTATTTTATTATTTTAGTCAGTTATTGAATATATACATTTAATAAGGGATAATAAGCTTTTCTTTGGTAGTTAGGATATATTCCCTTTATTTGATAATATAATGGAAGGAAAACGCATATACATTTCATAAAACATCGAGTTTTTGAGTTTTGAATGAAGAAGTTTCTTAAAAATTGAGTGAACAAAAAAATCATAATGTACCCATATCTAAAATGCAATTATTATATAACATTATTTTTATTCTTTTCATTTTATCCTCTTCATAACAATATACCCATATATTTATTTTTTATGTAAATGCAAGTATACCTGATTATATTGAACATGCCGATATACTGGCCTCAATTAGCTCGTTTGTTAAGGATTCATAAAGAACCTATTTTGGTTTGTGCTGATGGGGGTGCCAACAGATTATATGAAGTTAAAGAACATGTTCTAAATCATCATGAACTTAAGTAAGTCAACAAATTTCAAAGCTTATCTTCACTAAATTTTATATGGAATTAGAATTATAAAAAATAAGTAATTGAAACCTAATCAGTAGAAGTAAATTTATTAATATAAAAATAAATTATAATATCCCAAGAAAATTTTAACTAAATTAGAACATTGATTTAAAAATTCGAACAAATTTCCTATGTTTTTATAGTTAACTATTGCTTTATTCTTTTTATTATAGAGACAGAATTAAGCCTAAAGCTATAGTTGGTGACTTTGATTCTCTTCAATCAGATGTCAAAATCATAAATTCAAAAATCCTTTGTATATTTCTAAAATATTTTGTCAATAAAATTAATTCCAATATTATATATATACACTAAATGTACTATGAGCAATTAGGTGTAAATGTGATAAATAAAAGCTATGAATAAGATACCACAGATTTGCATAAGTGTCTGTAATACGTATCAGATCATTTTAATGAGACACACAAAAATCATAAAAAAGTGAAATAGAATGACGAATAGAAACAAGTGGATTCTTAATCTTAGTACTGGCATTAGTATTGCTTAATACTAAGTAAATAAAATTAATACAATTAAATTATATAAATGTTTTTTTATCATAGTTAATCAAGGAAACTAGAAAATTAAGATTTTAAAAATAATTTATTATTGATTTTGACATTTTGAGCACTCTCCTAAGTGAATTAAAACATAATAATAATTAAGATCATATAATTTATTATTCATTAATCTTTTTAAAAGTTAGAACTCCTATAAATTAATGTGCAAAGCTCCTCTCAAAAATTCTAAATCAATGAAATATTTTAAAAAATTCATATTCTAACAATATAATCCATAAGAAAAATGTGAAAATGGTTCTATTGATCAATTTAATCTTACAATCAATCATTTTCATTGAACATAATATCAAAAAAATATATATTTTTATTTATATATAATTTTTTCTATCTGTTTAGTTTTAGGAGCTTTTGGCGGTAGAATGGATCAAACTCTGCAAAATTTAAGCACTCTCTAACGATTCCACTATAACCCCAACCACTTAGTATATTTCATGAATGAGTATTCAATGATGTTCAAAGTACCCAAAGGCCACACTTAAATTCAATTTTCAGATAAATTTGAACAGAAAAATTACTGTGGAGTGGTCGGTTTCTCAAAGAGCAAAGTAAGCACTCAGGGTTTGATGTGGGAGTTAGGGGAAGAGCCCTGGGATACGATTGGCTTGGAAAGTTAGATATCCACTTCAAATGTTAGGAAGGGTGATTTTGTTGATATACACTCAGATAAAGATATATTATTATAGATATATAAATTAAATCAAATATCAATCAACATATGCATAAAAGTAAACTTAAAGGTTCTTACAATATTCATAAGTTCACTTAGAGATTCATGATTATTTTAAATTTTATATATTTAACCAAACATTCTTTTAAATTTTACGCTTAGATTTTATAAAGAGACAAGAATTTCGATTTTCTTATATTTGTAAATTAATAATATTAGTCAAATTTATAAAACATTTAAATGGAAAGTCTCTTGGAATCTCAAAGTAAAGACTCATCTCAAAAAAAAGTTATGAGCGAAATTGATAATAGGTTTTTTGATACATTTTAAGAATAAATAGAGAACAATCAAGCAATAGACAATACACAACAATTATTTTTGATAATTTTGAATATGCCTATAAATAAAGAATTATTTTAGAAGCTAATACGAATAAATCAGGAACCTATAATACTCTGTGCTGATGGAGCAGCGAATAGATTATATGATTATGACCAAAAGTAAGTTTTTAAAAGGCGATTTACATTATTTATCCCAAAAATTTAAATCTCACAATAATTCTTAAGTAATTTAATTTAGCCACAATTATATACCTCATGCTATTATTGGAGATCTAGATTCAATAAGAGAGAATGTAAAAAATTTCTACGAATCATAGGGAACTCTTATAATTGATAAAAGTGATGATCAGGACTCTACTGACCTTCAAAAATGTCTTGTCTATGCTGAAAATTAACGAAAACATGATAGTTTAAGTTTAGAAACTTCATGTATTAAAATAGTAATTGGAGCATTCGGTGGTCGTTTAGATTAGACCATGCTTAACATTTCGATCTTATTCACTCAAATGTATGATCAGTCATGTCCCTTATATTTATGTGATGAGCACACACTGGCTTTCAAAGTGCCCAAGGGTGATACTAAAATACTATTCTCAGATAAGTTTGAAAGCAAATAAGGCATTGGTTTGATCCCTAGTCAGTTGACTAAAATTCAATCCACAGGACTTAAATGGGATTTAGGAGAAGAACCCTTTGATAAAATAAGCATGGACTTGCATATTTCTAGTTCTAATGCAAGAAAAGGGAATGAAGTTGAAATTACATGCGATAGAGACATTATATTTACAAGTACCATTAAGGATAGCTGAATTGTAATCTGTTAGTTAGAATATACGTTTAAGTTTCTAGAAAGGATAAGAATAGTAGTAGTAGCAGTGATTTTAATCTTAAATTTTAATTTATTAATCAATTTATAAATATATTAAATTATGGCAGAGAAATTAGAGTCAACAGCTGGCAACTTTAAAGAATTTTGCTCACAAATGACAATATATGCTGAAAATCAATTAGATTTCCATAGAAAATCATACTATGGCTTGAGTGTAAGGATATTTAGGTCATCATTTATATTTATTTGTGGCATTATATAATTAGATTTCCATAGAAACATGTATACTCAAAGATCATGAAATGCTACGAGGAACCAAGAATGACAAACGAAGAGACTGATAATTGTGCTGCTTCACATAGAGTGTTTATGTAGAAAGTTCAAGAAGACCTTACAAAGTAGCTTATGGCTAAAAGTGTAAGATTTCTTATAACTTTACATAATGATTATTATAAATATTTTACAATAGAAAGCTCTTGAGAAATGCACTGACTACTGTAAAGATGAAAACGACATGTCCTGTATTAACAAATGTGGCACTAAATACCTAAGGGAACTTCATAAAGATTTTGAAGATAAACTTCTTAAATACTAGAAAGAATACGAAAAAATTAATTGAAAATAAAAGTGATAATTTCTCAATACTTTCATTTATGGAAGATAGATTGATTAATAATTAGGAGTGTGATAATTAGTTTACTTTAATTTCATTTCTAGTTTAATTAAGTTAATTATTTAAATAATTATTTAATTTTCAAAATGTATGATGGTTTTTACTTGACTAAAAATCTCATTCAAGCTCTGTCACTATTAGTTATAAATATATGGTGCTTTGGAGGTTTTGGACTTGATAAGACTTTTGTATTTATTTTCTTTGAAGGGCTATGTCAATTTTTGATACAATTTGTAAGTCATATTATCTTTTATCTAACTTTACATATAAAGATTGCTATATTTGGGTATTTTATGAGTTCTGGAGGCAGAGTCTTGTTTAATTTAAGCTTTATAAGGTAAGAAAATTAAGAAAAAAGAGAAGCCCAATTTATATTTAGGAACTTAAATTCTGAAACAAAAATATTTTACTTAACTTGAATATAGATAAGTTGCTCAAATGTTTATCGAGCCATTCTTTGTAATGATATTGACTGATTTTACTGTGAGACTTTGCAACTTAAGAAATGAAAGATAAATCTCTCAAAAACTAAAACCCTTCAGCTTTTTTATTGGACTACTCTCACTCCTGAGATTCTTCTCTACTTTTCCTGACCTATTTGTAAATGTGGAAAATGTTATATTCGTAAATTACGAAGGCTCTACACATTATAAATTGACTTTTGAAGACAGCATCCCTTATCAAGCGTTAGACCTATTAATGATAATGTACTCTCTATTTTTACTAATAATGCTTTACATATGGCTAAGAAAGCATGTTCTTTTAGTGTTTTGGATAATAAAAGTTAGCATAGTACTTGCGATCAGTGTTTTTAAATTCAAGAGCTTTATACTTAATGATACTCTGGAATTGATTAATTTTATGATACTATACTAGTACCTTACTATGCAAACGCTGCTTTGTGATGTCGAAGATAGCAGGGAGAAACTAGATAGATTCTTTAGTTATAACTTCTTGTTCTTTGATGACGATTGAACTTAGTAATTTAAAGTATACATCAATAGAAATAAACACTAAACTCTTTAATTTCTATAAATTTCTTATTAAATTTCATTCATCTTGCATTATGAGAGTTATTAGATTGAAATTGATAAGTTGTAATTTGTAATTGAAATTAAGAAATAATAAGTTTTGATTCAGAAAAAACAACAGATGGTTCACTCCACTCCGATACCCCGCTGACTTCTAAGCTATGTATAATTAAGATTGAAAATCATTGTAATTACTAAGGTGCAATACCGTATGACACATATACCGAAAAAATTTTGGAACTAATACCGGGATAAAAAGTAATAGCAATAATGTTATAGGGGACAAGACGGTAAAATGAAAAATAATAAAAAGCTATCAGCACGAAGGTTTCCCGAGCGGTCCCCCACCTCAGTACTAACTACGCCTTAAGCCGCTTAACTTCGGAGTTCGGATGGGATCCGGTGCACATGGCTTAGTATGGCCGATAGCGATAGTCCTTGTTCAATATCTGCAAATAATAAGTATAAAATTTACTAATTTATATTATGAATCGGTTGAATATAGAAACAATTACAATTTACTTAATAAAATGTTTCATTATCACTATATATACCAATGACCGAAAAATATCAAACATATTGACCGACCTCAAATTGCAAAACTAAACCGTATATAAGAGGGACTTTTCATATAGATTGCATTTATTTCCACTTTATTTATTGCATTTACTAAATTACCCGTCTACTCGCATTTATTCTTATAAAGAAGATAGAATTTGAATAGATTTACCTAGATTTGTTAAAAGTTTAAGTAGCAAGATTAGTAAATTATTATTCAAATCAATTAATAAGTTAATTTGAAAATGGATTTTAAGAAAGGTAACTGGAACCCAACAGCTGGTTTCAACTTTGACAATTTATCAGCAGACATTCTTGATGATAAAATGGCAAAGAATATTATTGGAGATTTAAGAAAGAATTTACCTCCAGGAGGATTCCCCAAACATAAACCTGTGATTTCTGGTGGTACTCCAAGCACTGGTCTTGCCTCAGCTAAAGCTAAAAGAGGTGTTTCATCAAACGATTAGGACTTAGTATCGAAGATGGCTTCAAGACTGTAATAGCTAGAGCAAATCAATCAAGCATTAAGAAGTGAAATTAAGGAGAAAAGTTAAAAGATTGAAACTTTAGAGAAGGAAAACTTTATCTTGTAAAGTTCAGCCTCATCTGACTTCGCAAGGACTTTGAAGGAAACTCAAGCTGAGAGAGATTAGTACAAGGTATAATCAAAACCCCAAAACCCTTTCAGTAGTTTGATTGAGTTTTTGATTGATAAAAGTAGACTATTAGTGCATACTTTATTAGGGTTTTAATAGGGTTTATGTAGGGGTTTAATGTTTAAATGTAATGTATCGTAGTGTGTATTAGAGGGGTTTTTTTTTTACTATTCACTCAAACTATACCTTGGCATCATGTGCTAATTTTCTAAATTTGATATCTCCTATCCAGTTGATCATTTAGTCTATTGTTTGCTCTGCTCTGTGGTTTGGTCTTAAGATAATCTGCTCAGCCATATCTTTCATTTTACCTTTTATCTTATTCTAGTCTAGATATTGCTGTATTCTCTGCTTTGAGTCTTTCTCTCTCTTACAGCTATAGTAATCATTTCTTTGCATATTGCATTCAGCAATAATTGCTGCTAGAGCCCATACATCCCACTTAATATCACCAACTCTCCAGTCCTCCCTTTCTGGAAAGTATCCAGGAGTACCATAAACGTTGCCAAGTCCTGAAGCTTCAACTCTTTATGATCTATTGAAACAATTATTACTACTCTGAGAGGTGAATAGTCAAGCATGATATTCTCAGGCTTCAAGTCTCTATGAACATACCCTAAAGTGTGAAGCTCTTCTATGCCTTTGCAAACATTTGTAAGAATAAGAGGTAGCTACTTTGGAATTCTTTAATCTTAAATGTATTCTCTTAAAGTCATTTAAAATAGAGGGAGGTGAAAAGCAACATGATCTTGAGCAAGGAGTATTGCATCGAGCTTAATTATAAATCTGCACTGTCTATCCCTTGCTTATGTAAGAGCTTAGTACTCATTGACAAATTCCATTTGATACTTGTCATCGCATTTAAAGTAGTTGAATGGATACATCTTGTATGCGAACTGCTTCTCAGTTATGACCTTTTTCTCAAACTTGTCCTCAAGTATAAGATAACTTTCCTTACATTCTTTAAGGTCAATTACATTTAAAATTGGAAGCTT
>ARYC01012341.1:0-18761 GCA_000711775.1 Oxytricha trifallax | reverse complement strand
CAACGCCTAGGCAAGTATGGGGTCTTGGCAAGGAATCTCTCAATCGCGAAAGAGGCGACCAAGCGGCAGCAGTTCTCCATGAGTTTCGTGGCGGCCATCACCAAGGACAGGTTGATCTCGATTCAGGTTATCGAGGGCGCGTTCGACGCCATGCTGTTCGAGAACTTCCTCTATCACACCCTGCGCTAGCTGCGCACTGACAAGGACCTCGCGTCGAAGAGGATCGTGCTGCTCATGGACCACGCAGTCATTCACAAGTATTCGGAGGTGCTGGCTACAGCCAGGAAGTTCAGTGACTGTTCTTTTCAATGCAGAGTATTCACCCTGGCTTAACCCCATCGAGCAGTTGTTCTCCTACATTAAGAGGCACCTTCGATAGGAGCAGGCTGACAGCAAGTAAGTATTGTAAGCTTAACCCTCTATAGGATCCACCTGGTGAAGCGCCTCTCGCAGATTCTGAAAGCCATGACCAAGACTGACGTGAACAAGCTCTGGGCCTTCAGCGTGAAGCAGTGGTGCAGCACCATCAAGCATGGCTTCGTTTGATGCAAATGTTGGCAACAATCGACAACCTACCAAGAGTGGCTAAGGACACCAAGAATCGCGACGACGAGCGTGTTATTGATTAGATTAGCTTATATAACGAACTATTACATATTACACTTTTAAGTTTAAGTTTAAATCAATCAAACCTTCCAATCCATCACAACCTCCCTCGCTTGCGCGCATTCGAGACACCAACTTCGTAGCTATAGCTGTATTCTACTACAAATTGCTTTATTTATACAGATACATGTTTGCTGAGAACGAATCTTGTAGTTTAAAGACAAATCCTGTCTTTGTTTCATACCAACCAACAACAATTCTCACTCTTGTGTTGTTAGACAACTTCAACATCGATTGTCACCTTAACTACTCGCCTATTGCTACCAGCTTTTTAGATTCTCGTGAGTATATACAACCATTTGATAACTATGGGGTCTTGTAAGTGATTTTATCACCAATTCTAGGATTTTGCTGTTATTTGCGTTTCAACTATCGATTGCTTGCATCCTTGATCTTGCTTTGCTTCAGCTACTGTAATTGCTCGATAACATTTGAATTTGGTCATAATTATTTATTTATTTAATTTATCAAAATTCCTATCTTTTTCTATTTTATCAATAATGCTTAAAAATATAGGAAATAGCTTCGATTGCTTAATTTCTATTGATGATATTGAATTTTAAAATAATCAGATGAAATAAATTTAATGAACTAATTAATTAAATTAATTTAAATCCTTAAATTTTTGATAAATGGCATAATTATTTCATATTTCAGAAGTTGTTACTACAATTATTTTCCAATTAATTTTTTTACTTAACTGTTTTTCTTCTCAATTTGTTAATTTATTTAAAAAAACTATATTTTATTATTTTCCAATCATAATTTATAATTTGGAAAAATTAAATAATTAATTTAAAGTTAATCAGAATACTTATTATTATAGTTAAAATGAAAATTTCTAAAAAAAAATATCTTATCTTCATCATCATCATCATCATCATCGTCTTCAAGCATTATTACTTTTTATTGTTTTATTGCTCCCTTCCTTGAGTGTCCCAGCGAAGCACCTGTCTTGTGACAAGGTAGGACCATTATTTAAAAAATTTAAAGATATTGTTTTTGTAACTTATATTTTAAGTGAGTGCTGTACCCACACCTGAGTCTGATGTATACGAATACTTTTTAATAATATAACTTTTCAATTTAATTTATTGATTTCCTATTATTAATCATAAATATATCAATTTTTATTTTAATTTTTGCCCCTTAGCATTTCTTCTTAAATGAAGAATAAATATCATTGTGTGCCTCTGTTTCACTAGTTAGAGCAATTGTTTTGTCGATAATTTAATATAACTTAACCCATATTGTCTATAATTTTTAATGCTCTTTGCTTTTATAAATCATTGTAACAATAATGGGTCTAATGTAACATCTAAAAAGGGAATTCGTTTTTCTTTAACATTTAATTAATTTTAATTGATTGAAATTATGAAAAAGTATTAGTTTTATTTATAATGAATAAGCAAATTCATCATAAGAAACACTAAGATAGCATTAAGTATTAAATGAGAGGTAAGTTCATAAGCTATATTTTTGGAATGATCAAATCTAATTATGTCATTCAAAAATTTCAATTAACTAAAAATTTTATTGTACTTTTTTTATTTAATACTAATTATTCAATTTAAGTTGGTAGTTGTTTAGATTCAGAGTTAATTAATGGTTTTACTCATCCTCGCTTTATTAACGAGCATAAAAATCAGTTTACTTACAAAGGCTTTGATATTCATGCAATCACAAATATGTTATTTTGATTATTTATAGAATTTCGGTTAACATTACTAAATTGTCTATATTAGCATATGAAAAAGCATAAAATACAGTTGTAACTCACTACTATCATGGTAGCTTACAATTTAATGAAATAGAAATTTACTAAAATGACTTCAAATTACCTATAAAAACAGCTGCTCTTTCAATTTTTATATATTACTTGTCCAGATATTTAGTTTATTTAATCCAAAAAAAGTAACACGGGAGTTAGAAGTAAAAAGACAAAAAATTGTAAAGATAATAATAAAATTAGTTGTAATATTTAAATGCTTGGTTATAATTAATAAATAATCTTATATATTAAAGGTTTTTCAGTTAAAGTAACTTGGTGCATTACATTTAAACCAATACATGCATATATTTATCTTGGATTATTGATAATAAAAATAATATTATAATGTATTTCAAATAGATATTAATGAATTAATTTTTTATTAATAAGTTTCCTATAAATAAAAAATTGTTAAATATTTGAATTCATACTTAGAAAAAAATAATCAATTTATAATTATATTTATATATTTTAAGGAAAAAATTCATGGATAAAGTATTGAAAAAACAATCAAAATATATAATAAAAGGTAAAATTAAGCATATTTATTGTAAATTTTATTTAATAAATATATTTATAATAAAGTTTTTAAATTTATACGAAGCAAAGCAAAAATACAAAGAGCAATAATCTTTAAAATTTATATAATTTTCTATAAATAAATTTATTTAGTCTTTTAATTTTAAATATTAGTTTTCTTTGATACTCTAGTTTTCTTTATAAGTTTACATTTCTTTGTTTTTTAATTCCATAAATATATTTTTATCCCACTCATTGAATGATTGGTTTGAATTTATCTCTATCTCTCTTTGTAACCTTCTTTGCTGCTTCATTAAAAAAAAAATAATAATAATATTACAATACTGAAGTCTTTGAGGACCCTCGATCTAAATATATATGTTAATATAAGGTTCAAGCCCTTTTAACTAAATTCCATATCTTTTGTCTTATGATTTTTTGTTATCTTTTTAGATTGATTCTTGCCAATTTCAGCTTTTTCTCTTTCACTGTTTTTATATCCGGATTATAGTCTAGTTTGCTTCTTTCAACTCAGAAGGCTTAAATTTTATTTGCTAGTATCGTTAGATTAGCTCTATGTTCTATTACATCAATCTAGATATGAGGAAGATACTTCCAGTTTAATTCAAATTCTTGGCCATATTTGGATAAAACTGGTTTGCAAAAAGTTTTAGTTAAGTGATGAATAAATACCATTAACGAGTTAGGCATATATTTCACAATCATTTTTGCTGTATAATATGTAAATTTTTAATTGCTTACTAGGTCTATTAGTTAAGCGTTTGAAAAATGTAGGAATGTTTGCCATAAAATCTCGTATTTCTTTATTCATTCATCTTTAATAGTTTGGAAGTTCGAAGTTACAGTTCATATTTTTCTTGGATTTAGGATATGATTAATAGGTATGTTAAGAAGGGAGAGTAGTCATCTGATTCTATTTGGATAAAAGATTCTTAAGGATAAGACTTCTCTTTAAATGAAACAGGTGCTCCTCTTTTGTAAAATTCTATCATCTCTTAAATTGCTAAAGGGTATAGCTGCTAATATCGATCATAAATTTTTGAAATTAATTTTTTGTAATCAATAATAAAGTGACAGATTTTAATTATATTATTTAATATTTTTCTTTAAATGAAGCGATTGTTAAATAGCCAAGCGAAATTCAATCTGATCTACTTAAATATTAACTTTAAAATTTGCAAGTATGTACCAAAAAATCTCTTAAATTATTACTTTATTTGACTTTATACCTAATTAATCACAGAAAAGCTTATTTTATTTAAAGATATCCAAATCAGTATAAATCTAGGATTTCATTTGTGCAATATTTCCAATTTATCATTATTTTGCATAATTACACAAAATATTAGAAAAGAATATAGAAATGTTATAGCCTATACTAAATTCAAATATCAGATTTGTTAGAATGCAAGTATTTTGCATATTTATATATAATATGTAATAATATATTTCTTATAATCTCACTAATACCCAAAAGATTGTTAAGTATAAAACCCATTTTTTTCATTTTATAAATTTATAAGTTGTAATTTAATTTGCATAAATAAAAATACTGTCAGTTTTGATTTTAAAAATGTTTCATATTTCGTATTTTATCAATAATATGGGTGTTAGTTTGGTTTAAATCCTTGAGAAAATATATTGCTAATTTTTTCTATGAAAGAGGTAGTCATCACTTTTAAATTTGTTTAAGTAAGATGTTTTTTATTCGCTTAGTATCTCTGCTATGATCTCTTCGAAGATTTTGATTGGTGTGTTAACTGATGTTAACTCTAAATTTCTTCTTATAAAGCACTTATGTCAAAGCATTTATCGTAGTTGATAATAAGTCCATAAATATTAAAGTGGTCTCTAACTTTTATTTTTTGTCATCGACTATGTCTCCCTGATAAATTTTGAAAGCAATCATGAAAAACAAGTGAAAATGATTATTTTATAATGAAAATGGATTAATTAAACAAGTATTTGGAGAGTATACATCAAAAGCTATATCTTAGCACAGCCTTATTGTTCTTCCTGTATCCTTCATATCTTGCACTATCTCTCCAAATTATTCAGGTCGTCCTCAATAGTAATAGCTGTCTTCTGAAGTCTCTGTCTAATACTCCAATGTCTCTAGTTTACTAGTATTGCTTACGTAAAAAAAAGATAGATATGTTTTTTTGTAACTTACAAATTTTGTTGAACAACCAGGTGCCTCAAGTCTGCCATTATATTGATTCAATTCTAATTTATTATTATTATTATTAATTTCTTAAATTTTCTCTGTTTTTTATCATAAATGTTATCCGCATGAACTTTTATTTTCTTAAATTTAACCTCACAAGTTCTTATTGGATTATCTAATAACAGGACATAGAAATACGGAGATGATTTTCCTCCTTATTGAACTCCTATACTTAGTATATTTTGGTTCCTTGTCAAAAGAGATGGTATGGTAAAAGTAAGTGTGTTGAAGTAACTAAAATTTTGTCCCATATATTAAAGTATTCTTCCATAATTTAATTACATAAAAATTCTTGATGGAGTTTTAAGAATTATGTTAAGATTTCTAATCAAATATTGGTAACGTGACGTATAAGGTACTAAATAGGGTGTGAATTTAGTTCTGAGGTAGAGCTTTTTGAGGTTTTTGGATCTCTTGGTCTGATTCTAAATCTTGTTAGTCTGATTTAATAGTTTCATAGTAAAGGTCAAAGAGATCAATTCCTTCATCTTCTCGATCAGAATAAATGCCGAATTGGGAAACGATAAAAATTTTAGCGCCCTTCAAGACAGCGGCTAAAGCTGTCATGTACAGCATCATTATCGCTTCGGTTCTAACTAAATATATATATATATATATATATATAAATAATAGATTCAAGAAACTCTTCGAAGTTAAATCAAAGCATTTAATCAAAATAAGATAAAAATGGAAGTTATGCAAACAAAAAAATTAAAATATTTATTACTTCTCTCGAAAATGAAATATTTAATTTAAATAGTTTGGGGTTTTGACGTCAGGAAGTCCCAACTTATTTATATTAAAATAATCAATGCTCCAAAACCCCAAAATAGTTTATATGTATTTTCATTGATAAGTGTATTATTTGGGATTAGGTTCTCTTTTGATTATTTTCATCTTGATTTTAGATTAAATGTTATTTATTATTTTCATGGTGGAGATTTTTATTCTTTTATATTTTGTCATCACTAAATCTGGATAAATGTTATGTAGAAAAGTATAATGTAAAATTATCTAAATGAAATAGTAAGTTTTTGCTTAGTTATATAATTAAACTATTTAAATTTGATGAAAACTCCTTCTTATAATTCCTTGAGACTACATTTTTTCATTTTTTGAAATTCTTTTGTCTAATTTGGTTATATTATTATTTTAGTGCATCTTATGATAAGCATGGCTTTTAAATTTTTTATTAAATTAATTAGTATAATTCATTTAAGAGTGCTTTAGAAGTATTAGATTAAGTCAAACATTTATGTTTCATTAAATAGTTTAATTAATACTCTAGTAAACAGATCTTTCAAGTTCACCTCTTATACAAACTTGTTTATATGAGCAATCATTCTTCTTATTTTTTCTTTGCTAAAAACTTAAATTTCTATTTGCAAGAAAAATATTATAACATTATTAAAGTTGCTGAATATACATAAAAAAATTGGAATCCATTTTTTATCTAAAGCTACTATTGACATATTTATTGTTTATTTTTGGGAAATATTTTGATTTATCACCTTTTTTATATAGCACATTTGTAATTTCCTATGAATATTTTTAAATCATGTCATTATTAATTAAGAGGTTATCTGACTTGATGTCTCGATGAATAAATCCATTTTTATGTAATTATTAAATACTCTCCAACATACCAAGCATGTATAAATTTATCAAATAATTTTCAATTCTTTTGTCTAGTAATTGTTTCAAAGTTAATTAATAGGATCTTGTAATTATTGCTAGGTCATCATCATCAATTTTAACTCCTATAATTTGATCCTGAAATTCGATATTTTTAATTTTAAAGTATTTTAGCAGTTTAATTTATGAGACTAGTCAATCATAATTATGAAAAATAATCGAGAATATGTAAAAAAAATTTTGATATGAATTTAAATAATAATTATCCGTATAGAGGTTAGCAGAAATGAAATTCAGAAACAGCTTTGTCATCTCTCCATTCTACTTCGAATTTTGCTTTATCTGGCCACACTTTCTTTGTTTTTCCAAATTTTTTCGAGTTTCTCTTGAGCTATCTATCAACTTACGTCGCCAATCCTACTGGTGAGTATTTCTGAAATAAAAAATTTTTAGATATGTTTTTTGTAACTTACAAATTTATTGAATAACCAGCTGCTCCAGGAACACCATCTTTAGTTTTTCATATTTTCTTAATATATTTCATTTTTTAATTTATCGATTTTCTATTATTAATTGTAGCTCCTTATTTTCAACAATCTTTGTAAATTAATTAGTCAAAATAGATAAATAAATTAGAAATATACTAATTCTTAAAATACATTCATATTATAAATAAGTCATTCTCTAAACATTATTATAATTATTTTTAATAAATTTGTTTGATTTGTATTTTATTATATTTAAAATTGGCACAAGTGATAATAAATATTACATTTTTACTTCTTGCGCCCATTTCTAATATTATTAATTAATATACTTCTCTTTTTAATTATTTATTTTGAAACTTTGATTAAAAACCAAATTACTTTTATATCAAAATTATATGAGGTATATTCAATATTTTTATATTTTAAATAATTAATTTATTTTATTCAGTAAAGCTTTTTAAATTTAAAGAATTTAATTTTTTATAATAGATAATTATCAATAATTTACTCATGTTTTTAAATGTGAATAAATGAAACTTAATATTGACTAAAAACAAAGTTCATTTCTAAATTTCACAATAAGTTAGTATATTTTGATATGAAATTAAAAAAATTTAATTTAAATAATGGGTCAAGCAGAAAATAGTTATATGTTTTAATATATCAATATGCTAAAGTGTTAAATTAAAAACACAGTTTTAAATAAATCTAATTTAAATATTAAGAAGATTCCTACTGTTAATTATATGTTTTTCGATGTATTCAAGGATTTCTTACATATACATGATTTTAATATTGATAAAATACAAAACAATTGGAAAATATATTAATTTTAAGAAATACAAACTGCCAATAATTACATATATATAAATTAAATCATAAGTATCAGTGATAAAAATGGAAAAATATAGAGAATTCTATGATTATTAGTTTTTATTATGTATGAGTGAATAATTATGGTATTATTTTTTAATTTATTTTTGACTTTTCCAAAATCTTTCTATTCTTGTGAAGCAAGACAAGTAGTCAGATAATTTAAGGTATCGGAGGCAATTTACTGTATTCGTATTTTTTGTGAATGAATATAAGATATCTGGGTTCGCTGATTAAAATCGTAAAAACTTTAATTGACTTGAAAATGTAGGTATTACTTTACTTTCACTGATGGCAAATATATTCAAAGTATTTTTGTGTAATTTTTAATGAGATTTATTTACTTACCATCTTCTTTTATTATCAAAAGTCGTTGTTAATTTAGAGAGGTTTTGAGCATTTATTGAAAAGTTATCTCCCATTTATGCATTAAACTAATTAAATATAAATATATTACGTTGCTTTATTTTATTTAAATAATTTTTCATATTTTAAAGATAAATGATCGATACTATTTTGACTGAATAAAGGGTGTACTTTTTGTTCTATGCCTAGAACATAATATCTACTATGCCCTAATTTTCGAAAGCTAATTTATTAAGGTAGTTTCTTCAAGAATATACTTAAACTCTGAAAAATTTTATTCATAAACTATCTGCTTATTATAATATTCATTCTTAGGCTCTCTCTAATATTCTAAATTATTTTGTACAGTATTTATTTATTCTAAATCATTTTCTAGTAAATTAGATTAACTTTCTAAGTTCATTTCTTGTTTTATAAGATTTTCTTAACACTCTTAAAAGGAATTTTTATTTTTGTATTAGTTTTTATTGCTGATGCTGACATTGTATTTATCAAGCATTTTTGCCTTAAAAATATCCTATTATAATATTATAAAAAATTTAGACACACTTTTGGTTTGACATTAATTTAAAATAATTCAGCCTCTGAATGACTTAAATAATGACTAATCAAAACCCTTCAACTTTGGTGGATTAGAAATCAAATTATTAAATGTTGTAATTATAATTTTCGCTTTTGATTTTGAGTTTAATAAATTTTCCATTTAACTTTTTATTTTGTTGGAATGTTGTCTGAACTATCCTTAATCATAGACTATATTGCATTGATCACAAATAATTAGGTATTTAGGTTTTTCAACAGTATCTTGGTTCTTCTTATACTGTTGACTCCATTTCTGGATTTTTTAAAGTAAATTTATATTCGTCAACATCCTTTAGACTATTTTGTGATAGAATAATCTCCTATATTCTTCATTATTATTATCTTAACTTGACCATTAATGAAGTTTGTAAGATAAAGAAAGAAAAATGAGATTAATATGCTAGTATTATAGATTAATTTAATTATTATTAGTTTTCTAATGATTAATTCTACGATTAATTTAAATATTAGTATATTTTTTTATTTTAAATTATTCAACCGTCGTCACTTTTCAATAAAATGGGCGACGTATGCTGGATTTTTTAATTATTATACTTTTTATTATAATTTACATTTAAATCAATATCAATAATATAAGATTCAAGAATGTTACTCTTATTATATTAATATCTTATTATATTTGTGTGTCACCACTTTTTTTAAAAAAGTGGCGATGGTTAGTGTAGTTTAATTAATTTTTAATTAATCTAACTTATAACTTTAATTAAATGTAAGAAAAACCTGAACCTATCAAAGAATTACAGAACCATACATTCCATTTATATAAATGATATATGTGATAAAAGTTTGATAAGTCTGGTAAGAGAATTTTAATTGAAAAATTAATCATTAAAATTATATTTACTGCTTTTAACTTAAAGATGCATGAGTATTAAGTTTGAATTAAATTAAATTAGATAATATTAAATCATAAAAGAATTAAACTAAGTCTTTTAAGAATGGAAAATTCTTCACAATTCTAGAATGCAAATATCCAAGCAGTTGACGCCAGAATGTTTTAAGGAAGGCTCAGCTTTAAGTAAGGCTGGTACACATTTTTTAATATAACATTAAGAATAACTAATAGTTAAGTTAAATATAGGTTTACTGCCTCCCAAAATACAAAGCGACTACAATGAGATTCCTAAAAGATTTTTTTCAAGGGTCAGCATTTCTAATAAAATAAAAAAGATATTAAACGATAAATGTGCCTCATTACCCTGAGCTAAAGATCTTAAATATATTGAATGAGGTGAAAGTTGATCTTAATATCATGAGGCACTTGAATTCTTCTGAAGACCAGCCATAGTTGCCTAATAAATAATTCTTCTTTAGCATAGTTGGCACCCAAGATACTGAGTATCTTGAAAATTTGGTCAAAATTCTAAATAAAATCATGAATCAAGCAGATATTGATTAGACTTAACAAGAAGCTATAGCCATCAGAGATGACTTATTCAAGGAAATTTAATCAGAGCCATTCTTCTCAAGTAACAGTTTATAATTAAATTATAATAGAGTTAAGTGACAAAGGCACTGCCTTGCTAAAAGTGCAGGCCAAAGCTAAAAAATAGTTGATAAAAAAAGAAAAAATTTGATTTGCAGCAATAATATTGAAAATCATTAAATTAAAATATGGAACAAGTTGATAAATCTTAACATGAAGAGATAAAATAAAATGAGTTTAAAAAGTACTAATTTAACTTTTGATAGTTTTTAATTAACTAGATTAATTGTATTATGTGGAATTAATTCTCATTGCTTATTAGCAAGAAAAAATTCTTCTATTTTAATAAAATGTCTATCTACATCTTTTCTGATAATGTCTCTCTCAATTGAATATATGGGGTCAATAATTATATCGCGATGTTTATAATTAGAAAATTAAAAATCTAAAGCTCTAACTTTTTAATTGTAAGTCTTCTTAATTTAAGCAAAAACTTCCTCAATGTATTGGAATCATAATGAGTAAGGTGCGTTAAATAAAATTTACCAGCCATTATTATTGATTTATTTCTAAACTAGCTTTGATGTGTAAACCCTTACGTTGCCCATAAATAATATTAATTTCTGATTATTGTTATAATCATGATGTTGAGCTAAACATTCTTAAATTTTATGTATATTTATTGATTTTTCTGAAAGAAAATATTCTTCTATTCCCTTTTAATATCTTATACAAAGCACAATTGCAACTCTTTTTAATTTAATTCTCAATTATTACAATATAATATTTTTATATTTATAATTTCAAGCTTTATTTTTGATTAAATATGATTTGAATATTTTCTCGTCATCTTAAAAATTCTTAATTTTTGGTGCTTTATCTTTCTAATTATTAAAATTATCTAATTCTCTCAATCTTTATTGATTCTTATTTCTACTGTGTTAAGTGATAAATCTTTTTAACTAATCAATATTTAAATCCAAATGATTTATATATTCTTAAATATGTACGTGGACTAATTTTTGCTTGTTAAAATTTTTTATTAAATAGTTAGCATCTTTTAGTATGGTTTTATCTTGAAACTTTTGAAGTTAAGATTGTGATGTGAGAAATTATTGCTATCCGTCATTTAATTTTTAGATTATTGATAATTTGGATTTGGGGAATAATTATTAATTGCTAAGTTTAGAGAGGCAGATCTGTCTAATCACATGGCTCTTTATTTTTAAAAGATCTTTTATTTATAAGAGAAGTAGACGAGCCCTTAAATAGATGGCTTCAAGGACTTAAATCTTAATTATAAGACTTTGTCAATGTCTTGTTAGCTGAGTTGTTAAAGAAACCTCATTTTTAGTTGAGAACTTATTATTATAATTTTCCAGGATTATTATTCTAGTAAGCATGGAAAATGTTGATTATACTAATTAGGCTTTAAACTTAATTTAAACTTTTCCATTAAAACTTCATTATATTATAATTTGGAACTATTGAAGTTTTGGTACTATTATATTGATGTACCAATTTAAGTTAATAGGATTTTAAATCAGTAATTAAATTAAGATATATCTAGTGCTAATTTAATGGAATTTAATTGGTAAAAATATGAAAATTCATCTCAGAAATATGATACAGTTTTAGCAAAACTTTCTCATTTGATGGTTGACCTCCTATAAGATACTCATGTGAGTTTAATGATTAAAATCAAATAAATTTATCATTCTCTAGTTAAACTAAAATTAAACCATCAATTTTAGTCGTGACTTAGACTTATCTAAGTGTGTTAACATATCAATTCCGTGATGTGGCAGTCATGAAGTAGAAAACTCCGAAAAACCACTTCCGCTATCACCTAGTCTCTTCTAAAATCAAGTTGTTGACATCATAATATGGAAAACAGAGCTTGTAAGATTCAACTCGGTTAACAGTAGTTGGAGAAAAACGCTTACCGGTCCCACCACTGCTAGGAAACATAATCCTGACCTTTCGCTGAGTTGATTCAGCATCATAACCCGGTGTGGTAGAAAATTACTTATCGTTTGCTTTAATGGTTTTCGTGTTCTCACTTTTGAAGTCAGAGCGTACCTTCATCCTGCTCTCTATTACTTAGGAAATTGAACTCAAACAAGAAAAGCTCTTCTATGCAGGGAAGTCCTAGGACCCAAGCCACTTAAAGAGTGTAGTAGCTGGTAGATTGAACACGCCGACTGGCCCCTCATGAGTTGCGCACAGCAACCCCCCTACTTGCTCTCTGTAGGCTTAGTATAATTGAAGGCTCTGTTATAAAATCCTAGATGAGAATGGTATCTGACCAAGCAATTGACTTTCTAATTTAATAATATAATATACTCATAATTATTCTAGAAATACAATTGATTTGGAAAAAAGTAAATGTAATTACAGAGAGTGAAAATCCTAATTAGTGGCAGTTAACTTTTTAATTTTAAATTTATAGAAAATCAGATTACGCTTTTAAAAGTATCTTTAACTATTTCAGATTTAATTATAACCAAATTGTTCATTGTACAAATCTATAATTAGTTTATTTTTTAATATTAAGGAATAATTTCAGAGTTGTTCATATTGTTCCTTGTACAGTTTTTAGAAATAGATTTTTTAATAACGATTGTACAAATATGAGATTAGTGCTATTAGTGATTATTATTAATTTATTACTTTATTGGCTAGTAAGGTATACATTCGCATTACAAATCTTAATTTGCTTGCTCTCTCATTATCCTTCTGCACAATGTCATCCGCATTCACATCTGTGCTCTCTATCATTGCCTCATCTTGCATCATCAACTCTGAGTCCCTACCCTCGATCAATCTCTACCAAAAGTGCAATATGAGCTTAACCCTACTAACGGGTACCTTTCTCGTCTGCTCTCAACATTGCTTCTGTAATATGAGCGGTTAACATTCTCGCCTGAAATGACATATTGTAATAATGGGTCTTCAGGCTTAGAGGCAACTGGTTGCAAATAGCAAGTATCTGGCGCTTCTAGAATCTCACCACAGGCGATTTTGCTTCACGTGAATAAAGAGATATTGCTTCTTTTAGTTATCTTCTTTAGAACTGTAAAAAATTAGCGCATGGCTGAACCTTGGTGTATTAGCAGATACTGCTTCTTCAATTTGCGTGCTCCTTAATCTTTCTGCTACGGTCTTGTTGCCAAACACAAAAATATTTCTCTCGTTTGATTTCTGCTCCAATCTTTAATTTAATTGCTTCAACCTTTCCATCTGTCAATGTTTGCTTCTTAATTCCTGGTATTCCTTCTAAAAAAGTCAATATTTTCCAGCCATTTTGAATAATTATTTGAATCATTTTTTAATTAATAATAATCACTAATAGCACTAATCTCATTTTGTACAATTATTATTAAAAAAATTATTTCTAAAAACTAAACAATGAACAATTAGAACAATTTGATTATAATTAAACCTGAAATAGTTAAAGATACTTTTAAAAGCGTAATTGATTTTCTATAAATTTAAAATTAAAAAGATAACTGCAACTAATTAAGATTTTCACTCTCTGTAATTACATTTACTTTTTCAAAATAAATTGTATTGTATTTCTAGAATAATTGGTTTCCAAGAATTTATAGAAGTTTTAATACAAATTTTTAAGATTAAAAGTTTATTTCTAATACTATCAGAATTAAGAGATTATCAGAATGTAGCAATCAATCACCATAAAACCACTCATTTTGAGGATATTTATTGTTTAAATTTTACTTAATTTACTTTCTTTTTTTTTTGTTTGGATAAAAGTAATTGAATAAGGAACGTAAGCCTAAAAGAAATGAAAGTATTGAACTTAATTTGAAAATAATTTACGTCGAAAATTTCAAAAAGGATTGTGCATAAATTCCTAATTTCCATGAAAACAATCATAAAAAGTGGGTACATACGAGAAAAATGAATAACATAAAAAAAATTAATCATACTATTCTTTTTTAAAAAAATGCTTTTTCATCTATATAATCATGATATAATTTTACATTATTATAGAAATAGATCATATAAAACTTTCAGATTTAGATAACATAAGTAAAAATGATCCTTCCTAACTAAAGTGAATCCAGTCCCAAACCATACCTTCTCATCAATTAAACATTTATAAAACTTATGTGTTTTTGTGTTTTTGTGGTTTTGGGGATTTTGGGCTTTTATTATTCTATGTATTTATGAGTTGAGACGTTCTGACGAGGCTGGGACGTCCTGACGTCTACATCCATAGTATGTTTCATTTCTCAATAATTCATATATTATTATAGTTTTAAGTAGTAAAATTAATTTTAGTTTTTTATCTGGTACTAATATATTTATAAATTTAATTGACTTTTTAAATTTTATAAAATCGTATGTAATTGCATATCAATTAAATTTATATTTCATTTTTTTTTTTGAAATATTCATGCAATAACAATTATGTATTTCTAATTAAATTAACAAAATATTAAAATAATTAATTTTATAAAAATAATATATTGATAACTTAATTTAAATTTAAATGGTTTAAATTAATTAATAATTTAAAATGAAAATCATTTGGCAAATTAAAGGCGGGAAAAATGGCCAGGAAAGTAGCCAACCAATGAGCGAAGAAGATTACTAGTCTAGAACGAAAATTAAGGGAAAACAGAAAAAATAAATTCTCAAAAAACATTGGAAAAATACTTTGAAAATTCAAATCCTAACTCATAAAATTAGACATTTCATCACCAAAATGTTTAGTTAGAATATAACAGCTTCAAAAACATAAACAAATTTTCGGTTAGGACTTACAATAGCCGACAGCTCGAGTTTTATCAACCAGTAAAAGAAGCTGAAGGATGTGTTTGAAGGAATGAGAGATTTGCGGAGAAATAAAGGTCAAAGAGGAGAGAGTATTTTATCAGCAATAAAAGGTAGCTAGATGCAAAGACAATATAATTCAAAATTTACCTTTAAAATGTAAGAGGATTAAACTCTAAACTAAAGCAAGATTAACTGATGAATGAAATAGAAGGCAAAAATCTTGACTATGTAGGATTGGTGGAAACTAAACTTCAGAGATTGAAAGGAATCAATAGTAAAGACATTGCACAAACGCAACTTTCTAGAAACGGAGGAGCTAGTGCTAAATATTGTAGGAATATATTTGAATTTGTAAAATTAATTATAATTAAATTACAAATAAATCAAAATTTTCGAGTTAAAGTTGGATAATTTGAACAATTATGAGCTCATTCGATACATAATTTCAAATTATCTGGACTTTACTATTGGTGGTACTATTTTATCTCTTCACTGGAGCGAGATACTTGAGTTTAATTTGAGGATATTATTTAATGAATTTAGAGGAGTTTAATTAAAGTGAAGTTATCTCGCTCCAGTGAAGAGATAAAATAGTACCGCCAATAGTAAAGTCCAGATAATTTGAAATTATGTATCGAATGAGCTCATAATTGTTCAAATTATCCAACTTTAACTGCCAAAATTTTGATTTATTTGTAATTTAATTATAATTAATTTTACAAATTCAAATGTATTTCTACAATAGTAGACAATACGAAATTAAAACTATTAAAACTTTAAAATAATTTGTAACTTGGACGATACTTAATGTAGAGGATTCCCACTACACGTGTTCACAACTTACATTTCCCCATACTTGAATAAGAAAGTTAAAGAAATATAAAATCGGTTTTTTACATGATAAAATCTCTGAAACAGAAGTGTCAGAAATAGAGAATTAGAGTCATGGGTGATTTTAACTTTTACATAAAGGAATTTGGAAAAATATTAAACAAAGAAGGTCTAAAAAAATCCATTCCAGAGGGAGTGGAAACTCATTCAAGAGGAAACCAACTAGACCAGATATTCTCGAATGTATAAACCTAAAACTGGGAAACGAGTTAATTGAGGCAAATTGACCAAAAATTAATCTAAGTCAAACACAAAATCAAATATCATGATGATGACTATAGGTTGGCTGATAAGGAGAGAACAATAAGAATATACATAAGAAAACAATGTTAGAAGACAATCATAAAGGAATGGAGAGAGTAAACACCATAAGACCTAGGCACGCCGATTCAACATTGCTTCATGGACAAATAGGAAAGTAAACTAAAGGGAAGAATTGATACTAACGACCACCTGAGTGGTTTTTGAAGAGCAATAGAAATAAAACAGACAGTGCGTTTCAAGACACAAAGGTAAAATGGAAAGAGGCAATAATGGACCTAGAAAATTGGCTGGATAGAAACGATCTAAAAGAATTCTTCTTCATAGTAAAAATATAACAAAAAGTCAAAAGCAAGCACCACCAATCAAGGGAATTACAATTAATTAGGAGAGACTAAACTAGCAGATTAAACAAAAAGAAATATAACAGAGTACTACAACTAACTGTAAAGAGATAACAGAGAACACAAGAACAAAGAAAAAAGTAAAAAAGATACGATAATGATCGATGAGCAGTAGAAGGGCAAATTTTGTGAAGAATAGGAGATAGAAAGAAGTATAAGAGATTGCAACTTCAATAAAGCTATAGGACCAGACGTATTTGATGAGTTATTGAAATCAGAAAAGATAACACAACTGTGAGCAAAAGATAGCAGAGCGGCGAAATTAGGGATAAATACAAGATTATATCAAGGAGGGAAGACTGATACTACTATGCAAAGACCAGAATCAAAACCCCAAAACCCCTTAGTGAGGTTTATAAGTGCTTTGATTTGTAGGGTATAGTTGGGGTCTTATTGGGGTTAGTAGAGAAAAACAGGATTTATATGAATTTAATGTAAATTTAATGATTATTAGATGATTTAACTCAAACGAATTTAATTTGCTTGTCTTTGTTATATCTCTTGAATCTGGCTGTCTTAGTGGTTCAAGCATGTCGTCTAATGATTATCTAGGATAGTGAGGAGCTCTTACTATTATCATCTCTACTAAATTTCTAATTTCTTCGCTTAAATCTTCCTACTTTATATGTTTCTAAGCTAAGCTAATTGATTATTTTTCATGCTTTGTGCCATAGTAAGACATACTTTCCATAACGCTCTCTAATATAATAGCAGCAACTGCCCATACATCCCATTATACTGAACCATTGGTCCACTTCTCTCTGATTGGAAAGTATCCAGGGGTTCCAAGAACCTTAGCTAAGGTTATATTTTCTTAGCGTAATGCTCTATTGAATCGATGACAACTACTTCTAAAGGGCATATGTTCAACATAACATTTTCAGGCTTCAAATCTCTATGAACATATCCAAATTCATGCAACTCTTTGATACCCTTTATCATATCTGATAGAATATCATTCAAATCATTTGGGTATCTGTTATGATATAAATAGTCTCTAAGAGTCATTTCAATTTTCTTTAGTCTAAGTGCGATGAAACCAAAGCCTAAAATAACCCCATCTAACTTTAGCAAATTCTTGCAGTCTCTTCTCTGTTCTTCTCTTAGAACCATATATTCATTAGCGAATTCATTCTAGTACTGCTCATTCTTAATTAGATAGCTGAAAGGGTAAACCTTATATGCATACTCATCAACCACTATGAGCTTTACTTTGTTAGGCACGCTTATATTCTAATAATTTTCAATGGAACTGCTAAGATCAACTGCATTCAATGCAGGTATATACATAGCTCTCTCTTAGAAACATGCTAAAAAGATATTTCCTGCAGGTTGATTCATTGTTTCATATCGTTTCTGCTTCTTGAGCCTTTCCTGCTATTCTCTCTGAGACTCAAGAGTATTTGATTTTCTCTTTGCTGGTACTAGTTTTTGAGTATCTACATCTTAAATCAAGAACTCACTAAGGTGATGCTTTTGCATATGCCTTTTAACTTTAGCTGAGTGAGTATATGACTTCATGCATGTTGTGCACTTATACCTGCCATCTACCTTATCGTGCTTGAAATACACCTTAGGCTTTCCAGAATGTATCTCTTTTTAATGCCTTTTCAAGCTTTATTCAGTTGAGAAAAAATTCTAGCACTCTTAACTTTAAAATGTTTTTATTTTTTCAACTGGTATCTGTTCTTTTTCTTCCTCAATATAATCAATTTGAGTTTAAACTCCTATATCTGTCTTCTCCCTCTGGTTTATAATTTCTATGATAAAAACCTCTGCTTCAAACTCAAGAGCTCTAAGCTCT
>ARYC01012340.1:0-12074 GCA_000711775.1 Oxytricha trifallax | reverse complement strand
ACTCAATTATCAAATTTCATGATTTAATTTTAACTTACAAATTAGAATTGTTTAGCATATTAATATACTTTACTTTAATTTTTTAATTTATTTTTTCAACTCAATTTTATTTGACAACTTAAATATATCTAACCTTTAATAATAAAATAATTGGAAAGTATAAAATGAAAGTAAAGCAAGATTAGTAAATATAATATTAATTCAAATTCGAACTATTAATTATGGCCTTGAAGAGAATCTAGAAGGAACTGATCGATCTTGGCAGGGATCCCCCTGCCAACTGCTCTGCCGGTTCCATTGATGAGAAAGATTAGTATCACTCATAAAATAGAGAAGATACTAAATAAAAAGACTTGCTAGTATTGTGTGAACTGGTAAGCTACCATCCTTGGTCCTGATGACAGTCCATACGCTGGAGGTGTGTTCTTTCTCAACATCCACTTCCCAACAGACTACCAAATCAAGCCACCCAAGTGCACATTCACTACCAGAATCTATCATCCCAATATCAATTCAAATAGTTCCATCTGCCTAGATATCCTCAAGGATCAGTCAATAAATCATATTACTGTGCAAACTTCTATTAAAAACTGAAATTTGAATATATAAGTTAATGGAAAAATGAATAATTTGTGAGTGGTCTCCTGCTCTAACCATCTCAAAGGTGCTTTTGTCAATCAACTCTTTGTTAACCGATGCCAACCCTGACGATCCATTGGTTCCAGAAATTGCCCACATCTACAAAACTGATAGACTTAAGTACGAAGCGACCGCCAGAGAGTGGACCCGCAAGTACGCTATGTGAGTTCAGAAATCAGACTAACAAAATACTATAATTATACTTTTATATCAAAGTCTCTACATTAATAGGCAATCCAATTTTATATAGTTTTCATTTTAACATAAAACTTCATTGAATCTGAATTTTTTATATATTTATTTTTTATTTGCACAAGCATTAGCTTTACGATTAGTATAGTATATTGAGCAAAAAGGCTTAGTCTTAATTTCTTTGCAAAATCTTTCTTTTTATTGAATGTTTCTAGAATATCTCTTTCAAATTATTATCAAGATACAATTTTAACATATCGATCATTTGCTTTTCATAATTTACTTTTCTTCTACTCTCTTTTCGACAGATTTCTTATTACTATATAAATTTAGATCTATTTTACACTGTTCATTATAATAAAAAAGAATACATTATTTATTAATAAAGAATATAATAGTCGATTTGATGAAAGTGTAAAATAAAATTAAATGCTGATTATTTCCTATTTACATTAAGAATCTGTTCCCATGTCATCATTAAAGTTTTAATATAAACAGGTTATTAATATATTTGATTATATAGTTGCTCAGTTGACTTCATGGCTGGGAAGAGAAGAACCTCCTTGATGCTGTTTGAGTCAGACATAAGTATGGTGAGTCTATCAATACCGATACCCCAACCTCAAGTTAGTGGAAGACAGAATTCGAGGGCAGTGAGGAAGTTTTGGTTGATGGCTTAAGCTTCGTCATTACCGGCATCCTTAGCCTTGGCTTGGTCTTGGAAAGCTTCGAATTGAACCTTGGGGTCATTAAGTTCAGTGTAAGCATTAAAGATTTCGTGATAGTTAATGAAGAGCTATATATAAAAACATGAATTAAGACCATTCCTTTTATAATCCATAGTTAATGCTTTGTATTTGAATTACCGAAATGTTTTAAGCTCGAATCTTTCTGAGAGACCTGCTTCAGATCTGCGCCATTTGGCCAAGGGTGACAAAAACTTATGGGGTGTCAATAATAAAAGTTGGATTCTTGCAGTGAACTTCAAGGAAGTGACCAACGAGTTTATCAATCAATCTGGCGGTAGTTCTGGGTGGTTTGTATTCAACATCGTGCTCTCTGGCAATTTTGTCTAAGAATTCTATTGATTTTTCAGTGTTTATTTTATATTCAAAAATTTACTATATATAATGAGAGCAGCTATTATGAATTTTGTTTTAATTGATTATTATAAAGAATAAGTTAACTATATAACAGTTCCGAGTTAATCAGCAGCTGGTAGCTTGACTCCAAGAGCCTCCTCGAGACCCTTCATTATGGGAACTCTTCTGAAAGGAGGTGAGAAATCGATTTCGATGACGTTATCATTCTTGTAGCACCTTCTGAGTGATATTGGATTTTGAATGTACCGTGAATTTGAAGTCACATCTCAGAGAGCATTTGCTCAGTGAAATCCATGAGATCGTTGTAGTCAGCGTAAGCCCAATAGAATTCGCAAGTTGTGAATTCGGGGTTGTGAGTAAGATCAATACCTTCGTTTCTGAATTGTTTACCCATTTCGAAAATTCTGTCGATACCACCGACGATGAGCATTTTCAAGTAGAGCTCTGGAGCAATTTTCATGAAAAGTTTCAAGATGAGGTCTTTGTGGAAGGTCTCGAATGGCTTAGCAGTTGCATCACCTGGGATTATTTTCTATTTTAAAATACGCATGTAACCATTAGATTCAACTCTATTTTCATATCAATCATATTTCTAAATATAATTATAAGGATCATGTTCATCATTGGGGTTTCTACTTCGAGGAAATCTCTCTTTCTCAAGAAAATTCTGACAAAGTCAATAACATCGTTTCTAATCTTGAATGTCTTCTTAACTCTGGCGTTCATGATCAAGTCAAGATATTTTTGCCTGTAAATTATATATATTTTTCTAAATTTGATTTACACTACAGCATAATTCTATATGTATTTTATTTACTGTATCTAGTGTCCTTAGTGAGACCTTTAGTTTCAAAATCGTGTTGAGATGGGAGTTGATGTAAGCAATATTAAATTTTTATCAAGAATTTTCCCCAAAAATTAACATAAACTTTGTTGATAAATATGAGAGACTGGTAATTTTGGTTGGTCTGACTGAAAGCTCTCCAGTCTTGGTTCTACTTGGTTGACCTTCAGCACTGATGATACTCCTCTCTTGATGATGGACAAGAGTTGATCGAAGCCCTCAGCTGTATAGTTAGTAGCGTTATCAATGACTTGGATTTTGTGCTCTTCACCATGTAAATCGATGAAGATTATTATTAAAAGGGTGGTATAGAGGAGATTTATTTATAAATAAACTTAAGATAAGCTTTTAACCAGCATTTCTGATTGACATGACTCTTCTAGCAACAGCAACAGTAGCATCTTCCAAAAAGACGTCATTCTGAGCGCATTTATCTTTGTTTTAAGAATGGAATTCGCAAAGCTTGTAAAATTACTTTTGAAAATTTTGGTGCTATACTCATAAATAAATGTAAAACATTGTGGGTTCTGTTGAACTTGTGAGGATATGGGTTCTCGTTATTGTCTCTAACAGCATGAATGAACTTTTTTCTGTTGTCAGTGTATTGAGTGGGGTCTAGTTCAACTTCCTTGGTTTTCTTTGAAGCGCCAGCTGGGTTTTGGGAGTCCTTAAACTTCTTCTCCTTTTCCTTTTATTTGAGCTTTAATTCCTTTTCTCAGGACTTAATCTCACTATAATCGTGATATTAGTAAATTTTAAGTCATTAGAGATATTAGAGGTATATTTGAGCAATTTAAGGGCATTATACTTACTTATTGGAATGATTCAGTATAAAGAAATTTAATAGGATAGTAATACTAAAATGTTTTTAACTTCTTTGAAACCCATTTATTCTTGATCTCATCAAGATATATAGTTTTTCCTTCTTCCTCCTTAGTTTGATATTCCTTTTATTGCTGTATCTTGTTATCAGCAGCTGGTTGCTGTTGGCCGTCATCGTTTATATGTTCCATTTTGTGAAATGCTCTATATAATAATTGTTTAGATGGATTTGCTCAAATTTCTTAATTTAAAAATTATAATTTATGTATTTAATCACAGTTATTTACATTTTAAAAATACCTCATTTTATTTAATTTTTACCACAAAACCCCTGATATATAAAAGTATTGTTAATATCTTGGCATTTGAAAATGACATAAAGATATTGCGGAATAATGTATATGATTGCTTTAGTACCTACCTATTTGTAATGAACTATTATTAATTAATAATATATTCTTTGATTTACTTTGACGATTAATCAAAATCATTTAATAATATCTTATCCAATCATCACTTAATAAATTCGCTATGACTATTAATTAAGAAATAAAGAGAGGTAAGTGGGCATTTTAAATATAAAAACTAATGAAATCTGAGGGATATTATAGTAAGTAAACATTAATAGATATTAGTTAGTTTTTTAACATAAAAATCAAGGAATTTAAGATATGAAGCACAAAACAGATAGATTAGCAGCTAAGAATCTATATGACCATTAAGACAGGGCACAAGAATTAAAAATTTATCATTACTTTTTACTGTGAATATTTTCTTTTTGAGTAGTAGAATAATTTTAAGATAATTAAAAGTATTTAAGAACTTAAAAAGCTATTAAACAATCAATTTAGCCATGTTTAGTCTGCCTCATAAGTGCATGTATCGTTAAATGAAGCCAAATTCATCGATAATGTCGACACCCTGGCTTAATTATCTCAATCTATGAATGAATTTCCCAAAGGAAAGGGATCTTTAGTTCCAGAGGGAGTCACAATAAAGAATTGGTAGGACTGGAAGGGGCTTAAAATATCGGAGTTAAAATTCTTGATCTTTAAAAAAAATAATGTATATATAAATTACAAATAAGTTTAAAATTATCTTAAACTTAACACTAGAGGCATTGGGGAGGATGAAACCTATGCTCTTGACGGATTTCTCGTTAAAAATATCATAAGTGGAAACACAATCATATAAATATATATGATGTTAATATTTAATCACTTCATATTAAAAAATATTTATAATTGAGATTGTTGAGAAAGAAATGAAGAAATATGAAGTTGGAGATGATATAACCTGTGCTGGAAAAGTTCTTCGAAGATACATTTTAAGAAATTATATTGCGATTCTTTAAGAATAGCTCCGTAAAAATGAAAAAAAAGGATCAAAGATTAAAATTTTTATAATATAATAAATGGGTAGAAAAGGGTTGACTAAGTTCTTTGACTTAACAATTGAATTTGTAGATCCAAGAACTCGTTATGAAGACAATCATCTATCCTCCACAAGTTTTTGCATAAAAAATAAAATCTTAGCTGAAGCTATTTTATTTAATATTGTTTAACTTTTGAATATCTTTAACCTTTTATTCATTTAAGCACAAACAAAATCATTTCACTAAATAAGTTATATATAAAAAGTTTATCTTTCCAAACTCTGCTTGCAGGAGGGGACGTTGAGATCTTAAAAACCTTTAAAGCTAATGGTGAGAGCGCATAGATTTCCTACAATCCAGATGATGACTGCTGGGTTTCAGCCTCCAAAAATGTTGGAATATTGTTGAGAGACAGAGAAGACGTCAAGAAATACGATGATTAGGATTTTAACTTTGCCAAAAAATTGCTGATGTCTGGTTCAACAAGCTTGATATTCAATATATTTATTTTTCTACTTGGAAATAATATTCGTTTATAGATTCACTGATTATAATTATTTTGAAATGTTGGAATTTAGGGGTGAAGATTAAAACCTTTTTTTTTAATAAATTTTGATATTATAATCTCAGAGAGAAAGATCCATAACTGATAGATTAATTGAAGAAAGATATGGGTAATAAAATATTAGTAGCTGAGTGCATAGGAAAAAGTGAACATCAACACATGATGAAATACAATCAGACTAAACCTCTATAAAACTTAATTAACACTCAAAAATATTTTAAATTATCCAAAGTTTACCCTCATTTTCTACGCTGTGGTTGAAAACTACTCCCCTGAGATATGCTGGCTAACTGATTAAGCTTTAGACTTTTTAAGCGTTATGACTTGAATGTAGTGAGAATCGAGAGTGATGATTTGTATTATAGCTATGAGATGCTTTGAAATGGGCTGTATTAGGTTCTAAGAGATGTAGCCAAGGGTAAGATCGTTGATGAAGAAGAGGGTAGTGTCCTCTATTACAGAATATCAAAGATAAAATGAAATTTTTGAGTATAAAATGAGCTGCTATTAAAGATATTTTTAATTGAAATACTTGGTAAAAAGAGACAAAGATGGAGACAAATCTAAAGATAAAGTCCTAAGTTTGATTAATATATATTCATAAACAGATGGATATTTTTGAAATAATTGAATAAGTCTAGCCAAGTTGAAGACTATTGAGCACAGAATTTTCAGTAAAATCAGAGAAAAGTTACGTCGATTCTACAGACATGAAGCCAAAGCAGACGAAAAGGGAAGAGCTAGAAAATCTCATGATCATATCATTAATGCCTTCCAAAGAGAAATGAGTTCCATTACTGAAGGTAACGAACTGCCTTATCACTCAATTACTTTTAATAGTTAATCTTTCCCCAAAGTCTAAGTTCAATAAATGGCATTAAACTTTAATTAAATTTAATTCCAATTATAACCCATTGAGTTCTATGTCACTTTATTAAAAGCTTGATTTGATTATGTAAATGATGATCCTGAACCAAGAATATCCGCTTTAAACAATGTATACATCAACTTTAAATTTATATATTAGTTTGATATAAAATAAGCAAATAATTATTCAAATATAACTCCAAGAAGGATTGTTAGAGTATCATAAAAAGAAAATGTAATTGAACGTTCTTGATGCCAACTTATTTGAGTCATCTGTGATAAAAGTTATCATATAATATTTGTCTTTATTTAATTCTATTATTATTAAAATGTTGTGTTGGATAAGTAATAAAAAACTGTATATTAAAGACCATAGGAAATTACTCATATAGAAACTCCTATTACTCATTTATATTAAACTGATTCATTAATAAATTTTAATTCTTAAAAACAATCTAATTTATTTCTCATGAAGAAGAATCCAAAAACTCAAACAACTTTAAATAAAAACTATACCAAACTAATATTATACTTCTAACTCCTCCAGGCATCTTAACCCAAGATAATCTTGAACTTTTACAAAATTCCTACTATATCATTAAGCTAAATTCAAGCCAAGAAGATTTACAAAGTTGATATGACCTATTATATTAAAAGTTTGCTACACCCACTTTAAAGCCTAATTTGATAGTATTGCTCTTTTTCACTCCATTTTTAGTGTAATTATTGGATCAATTAGAGCACTCTATACATAAAAAAGATGTAAAATTGTTGAGTTACGGGTTTCATATCAATGCTAAGGGTCAATTTATAGATTACCAATTCAAAAATAAAGTGGAAGGTCTTTCCATTTCAAAAGTTAAAAATATATTCGAAAATTTACTAAACGCTTTAAATATTGCTAAAAGGTCAAAGCAAATTTACATTTGTAGAATGCCAAGAAGAGTCTAAAGAAGTTAGAGGAAGAGAACAGGAAGAACTCAAATCATATGAAATTTAGCAATAGCAGAGAAAAGCTAGCGAGAAAGTTGATATTGATACTAAAACCCCGCTAGTCAATTAAGAATGAAGATTGGGGATTATGAATAAAGAAATTAAAAATATATTATTATTGGCTAAAATTAATTATAATTAGGCTAAAAACAAATTTACGCACCCTGATTGGTTTATTTTAAAGAGACAATTATTCGAGCCAATAGTTTTAATAATTAGCCATAACTTTAATAATTTACGCCAAATATAATTATATTTTAATTTCTTTATTCTTAATCCCCAATCTTCATTCTTAATTGACTAACGGGGTTTTATATATCTAACTATGGAATCGAAAATAAACCATATTAGTAAAATTATGAATATACTATAATATATTCGATAATTGGCTTCTATTTTGTTAGCAGGAAGATAAAATGATTATTTTGATATTTATATTGTTCAATATATCTTACCTTTTAATTTTATTTTCTGTTTACATGAACTTAAGACAATGAACAGAACAAAAGAAAAGTGATAGTTGTGATACCATTTGGCACCACAGGCAGTGGAAAATCAATTTTTAAAAACTACCTGGAAAAATATGTTGTGGATAAATTTGGATGGCGTTTTGAATCAGTCTCAAGCGAAGAGTGCAGAGGGAAAGTCATGCAGAATCTAATGACTAATAAAAAGTTAAGTAGGGAATAAGCTTTTGATTAGTTTAATAAGAACGCTTTGAGTAATATAAAAAGATGTAAAATTTTGAGGTTAATTAGTAGTAAACAATTTTCATATGAAGAAGATATTTTATTAGACTTTGACTATCTATCACAATCAATTGGGTAAAATATTAAGGAAAATTGATAAATCTCCAAGTAAAATTAACATTGTTTATCTTGATAAATATCATCCTATAAACGGCTTACCTAGGGCATTCGAGGTTGTTGAATAAAACACCCCGAAGAATGTAATTTTATAGAAAGTCTATCTTATACCAAAGATTTCTGACCTAATCAGAAGATACCCTTTCATTTCAAAATTATACAGTTAAGTTTATTTTTAGAGTCTCTATAAAATTTTGTGAATTATATTTAATTAATTCAGTTACAACTTTTTATTCAGTGTTTATTTAGATTAATGTCTATAGATGACCACGAAACACTCGACAACTCAAATCCCATTGAAAAAGCTTAGATTCTTTTGATGTTTTCCCATTTGTATTTACATGTCAAGTTTGATTCACACCTCCTATAATAGTACAAATTAGACTATTTCAAAATACCTCTTAATGCTGATTGCAAGTCCTTAAACGAAGTAAACATATTCATTAATTTATCAATAATAAGCGTGTTATTATATAAAGAGTCTTTTATTTCATCACACATTCAAATTTACCGCTCTCTGTTCAATCCAAAGTTGATCAATTATTTAAAAACACAAAGAAGGGGGACAAGCCTTAAGATTGAACGCTTATTTAGCAATTCATAGATGAATCCTTAAATTGAAAGATTACTATCCTAAGCATGCCAAAATAGACTAAACTGACTTAGATAACTCAATTCTCAATGCTCTAATTAGAACTTATATTGAATATTTCTTTTTCTACATTAATTTCTATAATAAATGTTACAATCATATATAAAGTGTTTTGTAGAACTCTAGAACCATACAATCAGATGAAGTATTGAAGGAAGAAGAAAAAGTTTTACAATCTTAGGATTAAGATCAAACTAAGAAGGATTACTAAGATTAGTAGCATTTGAAGAAGGAAAAACTTCAATTGTATCTAGGAGTGAGCGTAGAGGATGATCCAGAAATTAACGTGAAACTTGTTTATTTATAATAAATATGATAATTAATAAAATAAGGTAAATGGAAATATTAATTAAGAAAAGTTTAGGAAAATTTATACTAAATTAATTATTAAATCATAAAAAAAATTTAATATAAAACTGGGATAAGTATTATCATAAGTAATAGAATAGCTTAAGCTAATAGACATAGAAGAAGAAGATTAAGAAGAAGAAGAAAAAAAAGACTATGATAAGATGCTCTTATAAATACAATTTATTTCTAAGAAGATTTATTACTATACAATATAGATATTAATGACTATTCTGCTCTAATAATGCATAGATTCTATGAAAATTGATGATAAAAAGCCTTAAAAAGACACATGGACTAAAGCTAAATGTTTCCACGTTCTGACTGCTTTCTTAGGTAAATTCAGCATGCCAATCAGATATCAATTTCTTAAGAAGTTTGAAGAAAATCAAGATGTCCCAAATTACTTATTTTTTAATTTTATCGTCATTAAAAATGTATTTTTTTTTAAATTTGTTTAATTAGATAATATATAATGTTCCCGTTAAGATAAGAGCAGTCGTTTATTTCAAAGGTAAAATAGTGACTAGTTTATGAAGACCTAAAATTGAAGTACAAAATAAAATGCCTCATATGAACACTATGTTCTTCCATGTTGCTGCAAAATTCACTTCAAATAATTATAATAATTTATGCAAATTTATTGACATTTGTTATTTAATAAATTCTCAAACGACATACTTGAAAGCACCTGCATTAAGAGCCTACTATTTAGTGAATTAAATGAGAAGACCTTTAAAAACTAAGAAATAGGGCAAGGTTTGATAAAAAATGTAGATGAAGAAGCATTGCTATATAAGAAAGGGGAAGTTAAGATACATGATAACAAAGAGACATGCTATTTTTTAAGGTTGAAGAAGCCAGTGGTGTTCTAGGGCAAGACTAAGAAGTTTTATAATTGAGTATCGAATTAAATTGTTTAGAAAAACTTAATATTAATTTTATAATTTGTACATTATTTTGAATTATGAGAAAAGACTTCAACAGTATTAATAAGATAGAATAGTTTTCTAAATACATGTATATATTATTTTTCTCAAAAATCCTCAATATGTTTAGAGCTGCTAATACTAGTAATTTTCTTAAATTTAATGCTTGATTTATAACTTATTTCTTATCCTTCAATTTTATGTATATGCTTGAAATCTGGAATGTTTTTACTGCTCCTCTTAAAATGTTAAGAATACTTTTCAACTATTTTTATGAGCTTATTTATCAGGGCTTGTTTCATATATGATTTTGCGTCATTTTCTAGAATTTTCTTATATCTTTTGTTAACGAATATCAAGCCTTCATCTTCTATTAACTCATTCTCTATTATTTATTATTACTGCAACTAATGATTAGGATTTATATTCCCATTTATATAATTAATATTATTTTGATACTATTGTTAGTAAAACTTTTTATTTTATATTTCATAGTTTCTTTAGTTAATGGTGTTATTTTTATAAATTTGAGGCAATTAAACTTTTATTATAAAGGAGTAATTCCTTGATAAAAAGTGTTATAAACTGTCTAAGGATTAGGATTTGAGATTTTATGCTGCGATGAGGATGAATAAGGTAAATTTTGCAGTTATTTATCGCTTATAGTTTCATTTAAGCCTATTTAGTAATTTGAGGCATGTTTTGACATTAATTTTATATTTGCTCTTGGTTTGTGTTTAATATTCTTTTTTTACAGAGAAATTTAATTTTTGAAGGAGCTGTGATTCTAGAACTCATGCTATTAAAACGAAATATTTGTTGAAGCTAATTATGGTTTGTACATTTTATTGAAATTCTGAGTTTATCTGCTTGTTTAGGATTGAAAACCATCAAATTTACCTGTTATATCTATACTCGCACTTAAGTTCTGCATTCAAGCAATTTTATACTCATTGAAGTCAGCATTTTTATAAAATAGATAAAATGCATAATGATTGTTACACTTGAAACTTCACTCTATGATTAATTATCAAATTCCCCTCAACTCCTAGTTAACCCATTCTAATTGTTATTAATGACATGCGTCTCAAAATAATTTTAAATATACATAATTTGCTGATTATTAGGTCCATCTGTGTTTTAAACTAAGTTTTTTAGGCTTAAGTGTCAAAAGTGGGAGGCAGCTGATTATTGTTACGAAAATTCAAGTTATTATGGGGAGTAAGTTCGGTTTAATTGGGTTTATTTAGGGGGTTAATTGTTGAATTGTTTAAAATTTTGTTATATATTTTTTACTCTTATAAATCTAAATAAGTTAAGTTTTATATAAAAGTTAATATCATTAAACCTAAAAGAATTAACTTGTCTTATTTGAATTTACATATTAATTTATGACAATTCAAGTTAAATTAAAAAATGAACTCTCAACCTGGATTGCATGATATAATCGAAAGTGGAAATGCCTCTCTTCCATAAATATAAATGTAGCCCCACAGGTAAGTATTCTCAAATAAAGCCAAAAATTTATTATCAATAGAATTATTACGATACTCACTTAAAATCTTAATATATCGTGGTTTAAGCGATATTTACCGAATATATTTTGCTCTAACTATTCTTTCGTTTTGTTCTATTGCTCAAAATAGTATAAAATATAAATTTTATAGTTATAAACTAAACTTAAGAAAAAAAACTTAGTGATTTTAATAGATTTAAAATACTTGTTTTTGTATGGATCAATCATAATATTCTATAAAGAGTGAAAAAATGTATATAGTTGACTATCAGGGAAACTTAGAGACATATCTCCATAACAACATGAATTTATATGATTCCAATTAAATAGCAAATTGTTTGTAATTTCTGCTTCCTATACAAT
>ARYC01012334.1:0-12882 GCA_000711775.1 Oxytricha trifallax | reverse complement strand
GAGGTCTCTGTTGAGGAAATGGTGAGTTTTGATTAAAGGAGTTCATCTTTTGTAAACTTTAGTCGAATCTTTGATATTGGAAAATGATTGTCTCGTATTGTAAGTGCTTAAGGTCAAATTAAAGTAGTTTATGTTAATTGCTTGTTATATGCAATAAGCTTTTTGATTAAGAGGTCCAGGAGGTCTCTGTTGAGGAAATGGTGAGTTTTGATTAAAAGGAGTTCATCTTTTGTAAACTTTAGTCGAATCTTTGATATTGGAAAATGATTGTCTCAGATTGTAAGTGCTTAATGTCAAATTAAAGTAATTTATGTCAATTGATTGTTATATGCAAATAGCTTTTTGATTAAGAGGTCCAGGAGGTCTCTGTTGAGGAAATGGAGAGTTTTGATTTAAGGAGTTCATCTTTTGTAAACTTTAGTCGAATCTTTGATATTGGAAAATGATTGTCTCAGATTGTAAGTGCTTAAGGTCAAATTCAAGTAATTTATGTTAATTGATTGATTGTTATATGCAATTAGCTTTTTGATTAAGAGGTCCAGGAGGTCTCTGTTGAGGAAATGGTGAGTTTTGATTAAAGGAGTTCATCTTTTGCAAACTTTAGTCGAATCTTTGATATTGGAAAATGATTGTCTCAGATTGTAAGTGCTTAACGTCAAATGAAAGTAATTTATATTAATTGATTGTTATATGCAATTAGCTTTTTGATTAAGAGGTCCAGGAGGTCTCTGTTGAGGAAATGGTGAGTTTTGATTAAAGGAGTTCATCTTTTGTAAACTTTAGTCGAATCTTTGATATTGGAAATTGATTGTCTCAGATTGTAAGTGCTTAATGTCAAATTATAGTAATTTATGTTAATTGATTGTTTTATGCAATTAGCTTTTTGATTAAGAGGTCCAGGAGGTCTCTGTTGAGGAAATGGTGAGTTTTGATTAAAGGAGTTCATCTTTTGTAAACTTTAGTCGAATCTTTGATATTGGAAAATGATTGTCTCAGATTGTAAGTGCTTAATGTCAAATTAAAGTAATTTATGTCAATTGATTGTTATATGCAAATAGCTTTTTGATTAAGAGGTCCAGGAGGTCTCTGTTGAGGAAATGGAGAGTTTTGATTTAGGAGTTCATCTTTTGTAAACTTTAGTCGAATCTTTGATATTGGAAAATGATTGTCTCAGATTGTAAGTGCTTAAGGTCAAATGAAAGTAATTTATGTTAATTGATTGTTATATGCAGTTAGCTTTTTGCTTAAGAGGTCCAGGAGGTCTCTGTTGAGGAAATGGTGAGTTTTGATTAAAGGAGTTCATCTTTTGTAAACTTTAGTCGAATCTTTGATATGGGAAAATGGTTTTTTCAGATTGTAAAAATGAAATTCATTATAATATTAAAAAATTTCCAACACGTTACTTGACCTATCACTACCCTAGCAAATAATTACTTTTAGAGATTCCTTGGCTTAAAGTTAATGTTAGAGCACTTTACATTTACTTTTGAAAGGTTCAAATTTCATTTGTAAATTTTCATCCCTGCTTTATTTGCTTTGTAAGAATTCTATTATTAATCACCATCCTTTGAATAGTTAAAATAAACTTGATATGATTTGCTCTGAAAAACTTCTTTTGACTGTAAAAGTGCGTTAAAACTCAAGAAATGATAATTATATGTTTATTTATATATAATATCAAATAGGCTGAAAATAGGCTAAATCGCGATACAAAATGAGTTTTTAAGAATTTTAAATTCATGAGAAAATGAAGTTATTAAAAAATGAGTGAGACAAAATCCCAATTCTCCCTCTATCTTAGAATTAATCAATTAAAGGTGTTTTATTTATTTATTTAATTTTTATTAAAAAACGGCATTTATACCTTTTAAGTCATCCATGTTCTTATATAATTCTTTAAATATTTGCTATATATACATAGTTAGAATATATTGTAAACTTTCAATTATTATTACTCCAAATATTTGCATCATATACAATTTGTTTTTAATTTTTAATTTTTTCTTAATATACTACAATGCAACCTTTTTCAATTTTTATTTTATTTTAATTTTATTGTAAATATAATTTTTTATTTTTATATTGTTTATTTTAATGCTAAAGATTTTATAATCTTCTTTTATGATTGTATAAAATTTTTGAAATATCTTCTTATTTTAAATATTATAATTATGATTTATAATAAGAAATTAATTAATTTAATCAAAAACTTAATATATTAATAAGTATTCGTATAGATCAGACGCAGGTGGAGGTACAGCACTCACTTAAAATGTAAGTTACAAAAAGTATATCTTTAATTTTTATTTTTTAGTGGTCCTACCTGGTAAGACCACAGTTGTCACAAGACAGGTGCTGCGTAAGACGACAGGGAGAAGGGACTAAGGACTTGATATTTACGATGATGAAGATGATGATGATGACGATGAAGAAGAAGATAAGATGATTTTAGAGAGATTTCCATTTTTGATTAGACTTACAAGTATTAGTATTAAAGTTAATTAAATAATTAATAATTTAAAGTTTACGTATTATAAATCATAAATCTCTATTTTTACTGCTATTTATTTATAAATTTGTAGAATTTTCAATATTATATATTAAAATTAATTAAATGTCATATTGCTTAGCAATTTAAATGCCAGTTTTATACTCAGTTTTTGTCTACAATATAATGGTAAAATGAATATATTTATATTCCAATTAATAATTATGACTCTTTAAGAATATAAATGCAAATAAAGAAAAATTCACTATATTATAAGTTAAGTCTTATCTTAAATGAAATATAAAGAAATATATTTAGAAGAATGATGTCTGTAAGTTATAATTAATAAAAATGTGTTAAAAACATACAAGAAAAATATAATAAGAAATAAATTAACTATATAAAAATTTATAATCTAATAGAAAAAATGTCTTTTTGTAGGGATCTTACAAAACCGCATAATTTGACAATAAATAAGAAAAAGAAGATAAGCGATATTGTCATTTCAATATTCGATTATAAAAAGTTTATTTTTAAAATGAATCATAATAAGCTATGTTTATAGTATTCGTGAAGCATGAGTGCCAATATTTCAGCTTAAATCGAATTAAGGGCATATAGACTTTGAAAATAGGAATTAATGAAAAAAATTATAAATTAAAAAGCTAACAATATAATATTAAGAAAAATAAAAAGTGCTAAATTATACTCTGTTCGACAATATTTTTTTATATTATCAATTGATCATTAAAGTGCAACTATTTGTTTCATCGAGTTCCAATAACTGTCATTTGACCTTGACTAATCTATAGCTGTAGTAATCATGTTAGGATGAAACTCCACAGAAGTATTATAAAGGTATTATTGGCATATCTTGCTGATAATTTTCACCGTATACTCAGCAACTAAGATTTTGGACAAGTGCTCCAACTTTTATGGTGCTTAAATGACTCAGAAAAGCTTATCCTAGGACTATTCACGAGGCTAGACAATGGGAGAAAATGTCTGGTGAAGCAATAGATGTTGAAATGGGGTTGTTTGACCTTAATTAACCAGGAATCTATGAGAAATTTTAATTTATACACCTTAGAGGAATTGGTGAATAAGCTATTTATTCTTTTGAGTTATACTTCAATTATAAAGTCTTACATTACTAGATTCTTACTAAATAAGTGTATGACTTCTCTACATTTAAACAATCACCATCACTTTTAAACACTATATTATTTCTCCGAATTAGAATATAAAAGCAAAGACATAAATGTTCAATCAGATCTACTTCATTTTCTAATTTTTGTTGATGTTAAGATTGTGACTCCTGTAATCGAGGTAATTAGTTTTCTTTTATTATCTAATTATGCAACAATATCTAATAGAGTTCATTATCTAAGCTTATAAGTTGCGTTTATTATTTTAAAACATGGGAAATTAACTGTCAAATATATTATTATAAAGGAAAATAAGCTTCACATAATATTTTATTGGTTTATAATTTAAGAATTAGTAAATTTATTGATACATATGCTTAGTGCAACTAAATTACTTAATATTGCCACCGATTACTACGAGAGAGCAAGATATTTCGCAGATAGAGAAAAAAATAGGAACTATGAACTGGATGCTGAAAAATAGCAAGCACTGAAGATAAATGGAAGAGATTGAGGAGTTTCTCATTCCAGTATGCTGTTAAAGCTCTATAAAATCTGCTAAAATTGGGTTATTATAAAGATTTTGAAGCAAGGGAAAGTGGTAGAAGTTTATGTCCCAAGGAGATTAGTGGGAAGTCTAGCAATACTACAAAAGAACTTGAGAAGACTTAAAGAGGTAATAGTTGGAACAGTAGGCAAGGACTATGAGGTAAAGAAGATAGCATCAAAAGCTGATACAAATCAATTCATACTTCCAGAGGATTGTAGCATCATATCTCTTCTAATCTTAAATAGCCTGGCTATTTATTTACCAAATGAGACGGTATTTCAGATATTTGGAAAGGATTGGATACAAATGTAAAGATTTTACTTCATGCTAAACCTAGAGGTGGAATATGTGAAGAAAAAAATAGGGAAGTAAGGATTTGCATTGAAAGAAGAGAAAAATGTTGAAAGTACAAGAGTAACAGAGTGAATCTATGTGGATGAGAATGAACGAAGAGATTGGATCTAAAAGCTACATAAAGAAGATTATTGTTGATTCTTGGGACGAAATGGTTCTGGAGAACTTCATAAAAAATGAGTTGAAAATGACCCTGAAAAAATAAGGAAGTTAAATTAATGAACTTGGGGAAGAAGTTTCGGAAATTTAAGAATGCCTATTTACGCAAAATGCAAAGCAGAGAATGTGGGAGAAATCAACAATGAACAAGAAGAGAGAAGAGTATTCTATAGGAAGAGACCGCCAAATTCCAAAGATGAGCTGAAAAAGATTCAGAAGAAGTGAAAGAGAAGTAGGATTAATGAGAAGCGATCAGAAAGTGGGAATTGAAGTATTACAGATATGCTTATCAAATACCACTAAGTATAATGCACTGATTTTATTTTCTTTCTAGTGTTATTATTCATAATATTTCTATTTTACTACTATACATTTGCTTACTCATTTAAATGCAAAAAATAACTATATGATAATTATTTATTACTTAAATAATATTAAGTAAGCTTCTTTTTTATATACAGGAATTCACAATTATTAATATACTCCAAACTATTTATTAAATAATTTATATTTATTAATTCTATAAACCAATGTTTTTAAAGAAAAAGTTTCAGCTAACTACTCAAATTAACACTTTATTGGATTTCTAAATCTGATTATAATCTATATATACATCACCTACCCCCACATTATTCATAGTTCATGAAATATTAGCTTGATAATTTTACCATTATTTTTTAATATTGAGGCACTGTGCCTTCATTAGCAGCATCTAGCTCCTCAATCTAATTCGTTTCTGTGTTATCTGAGTCTCTAGGGGATTGCTGCTCATCACTGCCTTGAGCTTCTTTCAAGTAATTCTTGGTGTTTTCCTCTGCTTTTAGCTTCTTCCACATGGATACTCTTCTTTAACTACTTATTTATTAATCAAATTATATCTTATTTAGTACATTCTGTGATTGTTTCTCATTTGTATAAACATATAATAAGCTAATTTTTTAAGGTTAAATGATAATTGTGAAGATTGTTCAACACTGCTTTCATGGAGTTTGCAAAACAAACATGTTAATTTCCCTTCATAGCCCCAAGCACTTTGATTAAATAATGTCAATCAGGTGTTCAAAATTGATTATGTTTACTTCTCCAATAGAGCTCGCTAGTATGATAATTATAAAATGGTATGAATCTTAATTTATATTATTTATCATATTTACTACTAGTTAATTATAAAAGCAAATGACAGTATTATATAAGTAAAATATATAATTGAATATCTCACCAATAGTAATGCGCATGCGTTCTTCTCCTGAACTGTAAACTTAGATAACGCCATTTTAGCCACTTCCTTAGAGATTTAGGAAGCATTTGTTTGGCACAGCCTAAAACCAAAAATAGTGAATAAACAATCAATACCATCTTAATTTATTTTAAATATAAATTATTTCTAATTGATTATATAATATATTCAAAGTCTTACTGTCCATTTAATGCTTCTCATGTAGTTGAGCTCAGCGCGACCAAATGCAGTTTCCAGCAGTTTAATTTGAGCAGAGACAGATGGGAAACCAACTAGAATCTCTGCTTTATTTTATGGAATTAGATCATCAATGAATCCCCTATCAAGTTCGTTGAAATCTTCAATGAATTGTTTAATGCTCCCTACTTAGATAAATATAAATACTCTAACTAAAACATAGAATTTCAAATAACTTATTAAGTAGTCGAGAATGTTCAATGATTTAGAGTTATTCCGTGTTTGCAGCTATCACCAGCATTACTGGCAAGCTACTCCTGGTTTTCAAGATCAGCCATTTCAGCTAGTGATTATTACACTCATAAGTACATATAAATTTAATTATTTCAAGCAATTAAAATGAGTTAATCGTATATTTATTATATATAATTAACATATTACTACAATTGTCTTCAGAGAACCACTTTGAATTAGTAAGGAAAAGTGGCTATTAGCTTTGAAACTTACAATTTAGCGTAGACCTCATCAGATATTTCAATGCTACCCTCAATTAAATTGTAGATCTCCTTACCGTAGAATCTGAGGATTACATTTGCACTGAATTCTCCCTGGATTTTGGAATTTGTCATGCATATATTTTTGCCATAAACTATAAATAAAAAAATACATATTTATCTGATACAATTAAATCAATTACTCGGTGATGAAAACTGGATGTGATAACGTGATGATTGATTTGCACTTTGCTGGTAAGTTTCGGTATAGAGCTGATTGGGGTGTCATTTAAAGAAAGATACTGCTCTGTCTGCTAGTTCGGCTAAGTAAATGAAATATAAGCTTTAAAGTTATTAAAATAATAACAATATATATACTCAATAATTGTTTGATAATAACTGCAAGAGTAAGATTGTATTAAATCTTTGGTAGCCTTTTAGCTAAGTAAATTACATCTGACAAAATGCAACTTCAAGCTCAAGTGTGTTAGTATAAAAGACCTCTTGTGGTTTGTTCTCTCTCGCATTATTGACAAATCTGTGTGTGATATCTGATACTAAACAATGTCAAAGTTATTGTAATTTTAATTACCATAAAACATTATTTAAACCAACAATATCAAATCAATATAAATATACCACTATAGATGTTATTATGTTAATTTGAACGATATGATAACTCAACTAGGACAGTTCAAATAACCACATTCAATAATCTAATAAAATCTTTCTCTCCTTAAAAGCTTTGAATAAGATAGGTTATTTGATTTGTATAAAGTTCATGTCTTTGATGCACTTGATGGGCTCTTCTAACTCAAAGTTAGAGTAGAGTTAGGCAGGGAGATAGGCATCACCATCCTTTAGCTTGATTTGCTCATTGGCTGGAGAAGGTCTTTTTCAATTATCACCAGCTGTTGCTACATCCTTACCTATTTAGCCAGTCGAAAACTGTTAAATACATCAGCTATAATATTATTTTATTATATTTTTATTACTTTTATTAATGAAGATCTTAGTTTTTCAAGTAAACTTAAGTTCAATTTAATCAAGTTAGCTCTAATTTGATTCAATGAATGGGACTGTTTACTCATCTTTAGTGATGACATGCCCGTCGGTCCATGCTTATAGGCAATTCATTGAAGAACTACCAAACACATTTATCTGGACATTGTTTGTAGTTACTTTTTTAACTGAATCAATATAAATATAACCATAAATTAATATGATATGCTTCATAAAAATGCTAAAGATTTTATAGAGTTATTATTATATCATAGTTATTAGTTATCTATCTGCTTTATGGCATAATAATATACAGTTTTCTCATCATTTAGTATAAAATCACAAAGATTTAATGCTTTCGACAATTTTATAGAAATATAACTTACTTTTAAGTTTAGGACACATTAACTACATTTAAAGCATTTTAAATGAATTATAAACTATTTATATTTACTAAGTTATAATTAGTATTAGTATCGCATTAATATCATTTAATACATTTAAATTTGAATCATACCAAAATCAATACAGACCAAATTGAGTACAAAGAGCTGATGAAGTATGTATTGTTTAAGATGATTAATACTTCTTTATTCATTATTTACAGCTGATAAGATGTGCTTTCATCCACTTATGATATTGTAATCGCGAAACAAAAATGCTTATATAATAATTAAGCTCATTCATGGGATTTCTTGGCAGTATATCGCAGTTTTTACAAAGTGAAAAGCTAAACGGTGGCTGATGTTATTGTAAAATTCTAATGAATAGAAACAATTGGAGCTGGTGTTATTCATGTTAGTCACTTCTTCAATGTCGTTTGTCGGTGTGTGTCATTTCTTGGATGAGCCCACAAGTATGCTCTTCTAGCTTGCCATATTTTTAATCATTGGAAACTCGCAAGTATTCTACTCTTGCCATCATTTGAATCAAAAGGAAAACATAAAGAAACATGCTTAGAGACAAAACCACATCACGTTGAAAAATTGTTAGCAAAATGCCATCACTTTTACAAAAATTTTACTTTTGTCTGACAATATATTTTTGAAATTAGATAAACTAAAACTTAAGCAACTGCCAAATTTAGTAATATGACAAACAAAGGGGCTCAATTGCTCGATACCCTTAATTTAAAGGTAACGTTTATGACATTATGGTTACCTTATTGGTTATAAGATTTATCTCAATATATCAAAATAGGACCAAAATAAATCAACTACAGATATTAGTCCTAAGTGAAACACTTTTCTCTATATATAAATTAGGATGATAGAATATTATTCTAGAAAGACTTTTTTTATTAGCTGAAATGAAAAATATTTAGTTAAAGAGAAATTCACAGGAGTGTTCTGTTGAAACCAAAAGGAAATTAGTATAATCTCAAGTGACCATAAAATCTAAGCATAAGTTGGCTCACAGTCGACTTCGTTATAATCTATTATTAATATCCAAAGACTTGAAAGATTGCAAGATACTAATGATACTGAATTATTAAGTAGAAAAGTTCCAATTTCATTGTTGATATTTGTGTTTGATATTAGATTTTATATAACATTTAGGAAAAATAAATAATTCACCTTCTATTTCACACAAAAATTATTGATGTAAGGTAAGTTTAGAGCCCACTTAAGATCAGATAAGCTTTAAAACAGCCTTACTTCTTAATGTAATTTGAATATTATAGATTTAATTTACCTCTAGCAAAAGAGTTTATATAAATTTTATATAACTAATTAATAATTAAAAGTTTAATTATAAGTTATAGGCTTTATCGAATTGGTTCATTTTAATTTAAATATTGTTAATTTCAATCAGATAGTATAGAAATAGACTTTTAAAAACAATAAAGATCTACCCGAAGCAAGCTAAGATCTTCAAACTATTAAGCTATATGAATTTTGCAATTATTAATGTTAAATTATAGTTTAGAAGCTTATCCCATCTAGAGGGAATAAAAACATAGATGAATTGGAGAACACATTTTAAGAAACTTAATTGTTTTGCAATTGTTTCGCTCTTGTTAACGAATATTCCTCCTGCTTTCAAGATCAACTACTTAAAATAACGAATAAAATAGCACTACTGCAAGATCACCCCCAAGGTTTACAGCATTTAAAATATTATAAATCTTGCATATATTTTAGGTAATATAATGAAAAGTGTCTTATTTTATCCCTATAGCAAAGTAATTGTGCTTCTAATATTAACATTTTATTCATGTTAATTTATAAATTACTTTTTATTACAAAACTGGAATATGCTTCCCATTATTTCCAGTAATCTAATTTAAAACAATCGGTTCTTTGCCTATTAAAAATAAAACTATTTATATATTTATTAATTCTAATTATATTTAATTCAAATCTCTGAAAAAAGATCTATATTCAATCTAATTGTTAATTAATGTTTAATAACTTTTTCTAAATAAAAACATTAAATAATATCAATTAAAATATTAGTCTTTGATGAATCTTATTAAAGATAATAATATTAACAGTATAATCATTTAAAATATTATCTCAAAATATAAGTTTAAAATGCTTCCCCAATACATCTCTGTTTAAATTTATTTCTATAATTAAAATCTTAAAAACTTATGGATAAAAACCAATTACCTGAAATGAAAAAGTGAAAAAACATATATATATAAAAGTAATGTTAATAAACATTAAATTATCCTAATTAACATTCATTTGGGTTTCAATCAAACTATTTGGTTACGAATATTCATTTTAACATTCATGGTGTAAAATAACGAATCGATATCTTTTACATTATAACCCATGTGTAAAAGATAATAATAAAACTTATATAATGATTTTGGTATTATTACAGCTAGAGTTCATAGAAATAATACCATGGTGATGGTAGCTTTATCTAGATTTTAATATTTAGTATTTATTTCCATTATATCCTCACAGAAATTCTCATAAATTGAGTATCCTCACAAAAATATTTCTAAAATTCTTCATATATGCTTTGCTAAAATATAAGTGTTAAAGATTATAACTAAATTTATTTCCCATAAAATGCTACCTTTTGTTTTAAATATAAATACAATAAGGCCAGGTTCGTTATTATAAGTAAAGAATTCTTTATGATTAAATTAAAAATATAAATTCTAATTAGAATGATTTTAACATAAGAAAAGCGAAGAACCCATAGGCTATTGTAAGTAAGCTCATGCATTAATTTATTTATTTAAGATTTGAAATATATATTTTATATTAGTTTGTAAGTTTCCTAAATCAATAATAACTACACATATTCGTCAACATTTTCAATTCTTATAATCACATTTTAAATTGTGAAAATTTGGGAGAATGTCTTGATAATAAATATATAGAGCGAAGAAATATATTAAATTTAAATATATTATCGTTAAGTTATGTGAGCAATCTTCTGTTGAATGCTAATATACTCTTAAACATTTCAACTGTCTCTTTAATTCTTATAGTACTCTTAATTTACATAATCTGTGATGAATTGCATTTCATAAGGGCCACTGATTTTGCCTTAACCTCAGTAACCACCTGAGGATGTGTCAATTATGTTTATGTTTTACTCTATAAGCATAAATATTTAGAGATTGTTTGTTACGAGTGTATTCACTGACATTCATTACTTAAAAAGGCAATCCCTTAGCCTGAGCTATAAACGTTGGTATAAATTATCTGCTGCTTGAGTCCAGATTTTACATAATCATTAATCTTGCTGAAGGCATCCAGGTGTTTAATATTTCCAAATATTCTAAGCAATTTCTTGTCGTTGCCAAAAAGCCTAGGCTTACATTTCTCTTTGCCATAAAGTATAAATGACTATGAATCCCTGACGTCTTATCTTGGTCATTCTAGGCAGCCAGCCTCGGCATTGTACTTTCGGCAAATAGGACTTCCAGTAATGCACTCGAAGTAAAGGGCGTCCATTAGCACTACACGAAGCACCTGTAGCTATCATATAACGGTGGTTCTTCCGACAAAATTATCTCTTCGGGGATCCGAGATAATCAACATCACTGTACTTTTGGAGTTTCCTAAAGCGATGGTTTACACATAAAGTGGCGATAGTTAAAGATATGATTGAGAAAAGCATTACTGTCATACCATCATATCTCTAAAGTTTAATGAGTAAATTTTGAATGAATTACCAGATTTTAAATAATAATCAATAATTTATGCACACTATTTTAATCTTAATACTTTTTAAATATATTGAAATGGCACATATCTCAAAATCAATGAAATTTCGAGATACGTGCCAAATAAATCAAATTAATAAACTAACAATTAAATCACAATATTAAAATGAAATTAAGTTTATAAATATTTTAAGTTCATTTTTTAAACTCTATTAACTTAATCAATAAAAAAATATAATTTATAATTTAAGCCATAACATTTAAAAATAATCTACATTATTTATGTTGAAAGTTTTATCAATATTTAATTACGTATTTAAAAATATATGAACTTAAAATATTTATAAACTTAATTTCATTTTAATATTGTGATTTAATTGTTAGTTTATTAATTTGATTTATTTGGCACGTATCTCGAAATTTCATTGATTTTGAGATATGTGCCATTTCAATATATTTAAAAAGTATTAAGATTAAAATAGTGTGCATAAATTATTGATTATTATTTAAAATCTGGTAATTCATTCAAAATTTACTCAATGCCCTTTTCAGCAATAGACTAAGTGCTATTCTTTTTGTTAAAGTGCAAAGTATTGTTCTTAAAAATCAAATTATATGACATTCGATCGTTGGCAAGAATAAACCAACAACATAGTCAAGATAAATTGCTATATATTCATTATCTAAATGAACCAAATAGCGGTATAAATCCTATAAAATTCAAAATCTTTGAATAAATTCTTGTGCTTACACTTTTTTCAATATATAATTAATTGACGCAAATTTGTTTAAAGATCTAAGCAATGATATTAAAATTTAAGTTATTTAATTTCAATTATAAGCCTATATAAAACTTAATAATAAATAAGGGTATCCGATAGAAGGTCAATCTCTTAGCATGATATGGTAAAATTTTTGAGAACTTGTTTCAAACTAGAGATATTGATACAAATTTATACTATTATAATAACAAAATTTTAAATAAAAATTGGTACAGATTTTAAAATAGGAGCATTTCCTAAAATGCTAGTACTTAAACAATAAAAAAAATTCGACTAAAGTTTACAAAAGATGAACTCCTTTAATAAAAACTCACCATTTCCTCAACAGAGACCTCCTGGACCTCTTAATCAAA
>ARYC01012333.1:0-10407 GCA_000711775.1 Oxytricha trifallax | reverse complement strand
TAATATGGGCATCCTAAAAGAGGTCAACCTCTTAGCAGGATATGGAAAAAATTTTGAGAACTGGTTTCAAACTTGAGAGATTGATATCTATTTCTACTGTTATAGTTCCATAATTTTAAATTTAAATTGGTACGCACTTAATTAGGAGCAGCTCCTAAAATGCTGGTACTTAATTAGGAGCACCCTAATTTTAATCATAAAATGACAAAATACCTCCTAAAACGGTACGTACTTAATTAGGAGCACCTCCTAAATTGGTACGTGCTATAATCAACTTATTATTGAAAGTTAAAATGGTTACTTTATCACCCAGATTTAGAGCTGGATCGTCTCTTAGCACTCATATTTCTTCTATAATACTCTAAAACTTCTCTTGAAACTTGTAGGCTTGCAAAGCTCTCATATAAGCTCTCAGTTATAGAGGCAGTTCTATAATTTTAAATTCAAATTTAAATATGAGCGCTAACATTTTAAGAAAAACAACAGCACTTCCATAAAACTAAATGAGACTTACCTTTGGCAGCAATAAAAAATGTGATAACTGTGAGATGAACTCTCATAAGGAACTACCTGAGCTTTCACTTGAGGTCTCTATTATAAAATAGAAATTAATAATAGAAAATAAATGGCAAACAAGTGTGTGGGAGACAGAGAGGAGGAGAAAGGTATTAATGAAATGCCTATACAAACTGAAGAAGTAGAAGTATACTTTTGTGAGTAGTGTGAGAGAGACTTCGCTCATAAATCTAGTTGGTATAGGCATATGAAAGAGCATAGAGAAGCCAAGCCAACTGTGTACTTAAAGCACGATAAAATCGACGGAAAGTATGATTTCTTTGAGTGCCATAAGCAGTATGCTCATACGAGAGATTTAAGGAAGCATCTTTTAAAAGCTCACAGGAAAGATTTAGATATTGAAAAGCATGAAGATGAATTGAAGCTACTAAACAAAAGAAAAGCAAGAGAATCTTCGAAACTTGTAGAGCTTGAACAAGCTATGAATCAGAATATGTGAGGAAATCACGCAACCTACTAGCATCCGAAATCACAAAGATCATGATTAAAATTCAATATAAAAAGATTCCTGTTCTTGCCTAAATTGACCTAGACACTTCACTTTAAAGCTACCTTATATTAGAAGAATCTTTTGATAAGAAAGTTATCAATGATCATCAGTATGCATACAAGGTGTATCCCTTCAACTATCTCTTAAGTGATGATAAATACTAGATGGAGTTTACAAATGAGTATCATGTACTCACTCAAGCAAAGTTCAAAGAGTGTAGGTACTTAATAAAGTTAGATGCTGTTCTTCTTGCCAAGGATCATGTTGCTTTCAGACTCCCACTCTATGAAATGACCCTAAGAGATTTCATTACAGATCAAAGAAATCATAAGTAGCTTGGATAAATAGCAACTCAGACCATACAAGGTATAAAAGAGCTTCACAAGTTAGGGTTTGTTCACAGAGATTTGAAGCCAGAAAATATAATGATAAACTTCTCACCAATAAGAGTAGCAATAATCGATTTCAATAGAGCCTATAGAGTGGAAGTATCAAGGCTTGGAACTGTAATGGGAACTCAAGGGTACTATCCAGAAAGAGAAGACTGGAGAGATGGTGACTTTTAGTGGGATGTGTGGGCTTTATCAGCAATAATAATAGAGTGCGATATGCCTCGCAATGATTACTACTCTTCAAGGTGTGAGAAGGATGCTAAACAAAGGATAAAGCAATTTATTGACAGAACCAGAGTCTCTCAATCAATGAAACAAATGGCAGAGTCAATAATAATTAAACCAAACTCAAGATCAGACATATAAATAGAGCAGATAGAGTTGTGGTTAAGTAAGATAAACTTCAGACCTCTCCCTCATGATCCTAAAGTGCTTTTTGAGTGATTAAATTAAATACATTTACTATAAATTTCACATTAAAACCTATTAATAACCCCAACCCCTAACGAATTCCCTACATATCAAAGCACTTATAAACCTCATAAGGGGTTTGGGGTTTTGATTAAAGTCAATCACTCTCTTAATGCGATTGACTGTCTTGTAAGATATTCCTTTCTTTTTATATATGAATGCTATAAATTAAGCAGAGATATAAAGCTCAGGAAATTGGCGATGAAACATAACTGCTCTCTAGGCTAGAGAGAAATGAGCCCAGTATTTAAGAGTCTTATCATTAATAAGATAATCGATACCCTAATAAAGTATGCAATAATAGTCTACTTTTATCAATCAAAAACTCAATCAAACTACTGAAAGGGTTTTGGGATTTTGACTGTTCAATCAAACTTTAATATATAAATGTTTAATTCTATTATGATTTTTAATAGAATTCATATTAATTTAATAGAAAGTTTATATTGAATGGTATTAAATAACAATTGTTGAGATTGAATTATATGAGGCATATATTCTCTAAACTCTTTATTATTGATAAAATATATAAAAATAGGAAATTTAAGAAATAAAGTTTAATCAATCATATTAAAGAAATATAAACTGTCATGAATTAGGAGTGTTACTAATTGTAATTTGATTTAAATTTGAAATTATTAATTAAATCATAATTAAATATTTATATTAGTGGTCTAGTGGTCTGGCCATAGTTTTTAGTGGTCTACCGGTAAGTATATTAATTATTAATAATTACTTAAATGCATGTGTAGACTACTTATTACTGCACTGTATCACTAGTCATTTCTCCGGCTGTGCTCTGACCACTGTCTGACTCTCTCAAATGTCCCCCATCTTCTCTGTTTGATCCGAGTGAAATCTAGCGTTCAGGAAGCGAACGATCATCCGCGCGGTTAAAGGGAATGCCTCCTCCCCGCTTTGTGTGGGTATTTCGGATTCACATTTTAGGCATCGAGACTTAAATGCATTGGCGTCTTCGGGGTCTATCTTGCCAAAGGGCAGAGTGTTAGATGTGATTACTATGAAACATCCCGTGAACTTATAGTCGACGCAGCCGCACTTCTAATCTATGGCCATCCCTTCACCCTCCATCAACCGTTTAATCCCAGTGACTGAGCCTCGCTATTTAACTGGTCATTGAGCCTCGGCACTGCTTCCAGAAGTCCGAGCTGCCCTCGTTCTGTACCTGTTAGAAGATTAGTGGCTGCTGTGAAACATTACAATTACTGTCCTGGTGAGTCCTCCGCGCAGTTATGAAGTCAATGTAGCCTCTCAGTAAACTGAATACCCGAGTTGGTGGTCTCCGGCATGTTGTCTCCATTATCATTTTAAAATACATTTAAGTAATTCTTAATAATTAATATAATTACCGGTAGACCACTAAAAATTATGGTAAGACCACTAGACCACTAATATATATATTTAATTATTATTTAATTAATAACTTTAAATTTAAATCAAATTACAATTTGTAACACTCCTAATTAATGGCAGTTTATATTTCTTTAATATGAATTATTAAACTTTATTTCTTAAATTTCCTATTTTTATCTATTTTATCAATATTATATTAAGTATAATTATAATATACTATAGGATTATATTTGAGGTCATTATAAATTATAAATGAATACTCAAGGATATCTTATTTTAAGATGACATCTTATTATTATTAAATTAGAAATTTAATTGCTAGGTGGTACCAACCACTTTGGACTTTCTGATAGAGCTTTCTACTACACTAAGGCCTATCAAGGGCAGTTAGGGGGTTGCTGGGCGCAACGCATAAGGGACCAGTCGGCGGGGTTCAATCTGTCAGCGTACACTCTTCGAGTGAGCTGGATCCTAGGATTTCCCTGCAAATGATGAGTTACCTGGCTTGAGTTCAGTTTCCTAGGTAATAGGGAGCAGGATGAAGGTACGCTCTGCCTTCGAAAGTGAGAATACGAAAACCATTGAAGCCAATGATAAGGATTTTTCTCCCACACCTGGTTAGGGTGCAGAAGCTACCACAGCGGAAGGACAGGGATTACATTTCCCAGCAGCGGTGGGACCGGTAAGCATTTTTCTCCATCTTCTGTCATCTAGTTGGATCTCACGAGCTCTGTCCTCAGGTATAAACTGTGGTGACATCTTGATTTTGGGAGAAGACTAGTTATTAGCGAGAATGGTTTTTTCGGAGTTTTATACTTTATGACTGCCACGTCACGGAACGGAATTTGCCACGTCAACTCAATCAGATACGTCTACGTCACGACTAAGATTGATGGTTTGATTTTAGTATTAAACAGTGATATCTTAAATTTATTTGATTTTAATCATTAAACACACACAAGATGACATCTTTAATTTGCATATTTGTGACTATTATTAACTAAGTCTTTTTAATAAATGAGGAAGATTGTTGTAACAATATATAAATAAACCTGGACTAACAGTTGAAAAATTTCCAAATTTTTTTTATTGTAATAATTTATTTGTATTTAATAGTTTAATTTCTTAGTAAAATAAATTAACTCGATTTTTTTTGTTCCAAAAAAAGCTATAAAACATGATTATTAAAAGTATTGTCTAGTCTATGATTGAAACTCTAGCATTTACTATTGACTGATTTTTATTTATAAATATAGTAATTACAGTTAAATCAAATTAGGTAAAAAAAAGATCTATGAGTATAATATTGTTATAGCATATGTCTTTTTATAATGCCCTTAAAGTAAGTGAGTTTCTGTCCTATTTTATTCTTTTTCTCTTTGTCTTTTTTCTCTTTGGTCCTCTTTTGTTTCTTTATCCCTTTATTATTCCATTTCCATTCCCATTACACTTTTTCCTAGTTTGAATATGTATATAAAGTTATCTATCTGTTCTAAGAAACTCATGAATTTATTCTTGTATGTTTTTAATTGAAATAGAGTTACTTTTATATAATATTTAGAGGGGATAGTGATAAGTTAGACTAAGTCTTTCTTTACAAAGCCTGCATACTTTGTGAGATCTTTGAAATAAGAGGAAACTTGGTTGAATATAGATTCGTAACCCATCGAAAATGCTTAGATTGAATTAGCAATAATCTATTGTTGGTGAAAATTATTGAGAAGATTTGCCTGACTCCTATAGTTACAGCGCCGCTTATTTTAGTATCTTTGGTCTCCTCGTTGGTGTAAACGAAGTCTTCATTTTTTGCATAAGAGCAAAGATGCTACTTGTATTGAATTAATGTTGTTGCTGTCGAGATTTATTCGAATTCATACTTATACAAGCCTGTATATATACTGTCTGGATTTTAAGTAATAAAAAATACTCTACTTTTTAACATATGTTCTAAAATTTATAGGGAACTTTATTCCCAGCTAGTCTAGATTTTTGCTAGATTTATCATGGCAACTAGGGAAGGTTTTTCAATTAAAATGTCTTGTGACATTCAGGAAATATAAAAGGAATACTTGATTTGCAATAAGAAACTGAGTTTATTCACTTGGCTTTTATAGGATAGAAATGGATCCTTAAAAAATTAATGAGAGTAATTATTGATAGATTGAAGAATAGAGTTCTAAAGATGACTTAAAAAATAATATAAAGATATAATAATACAGTAAAATACAGACATATGACTCTACAATTCTCATTCTTTCTTTTGGTCAGTCTAAAAGTCTTCTATAATATTATTTTAAAGTAAGTATAGTAAGCTATAATTGTATGATGAATATGATATTTATACTATCTTGATCTATGCTATATATCTTTAATAACTAAGGCTTATTATATTTAAATGATGCTTATGTTAGTATAAATGGATATATTTTCTGGCAAGTATTAAATCTGATTCAGCCATAGTAAAAAGATCAAGGACATATTAAATAAGCTACTAAATCTAATTTTAATGTCACAATTCTAGTAAGTTTTCTATTTTTAAAATTGGCTTTTTATTATTTATGATTTGGTCTCCGGGTGATTTAAAAATTCTAAATAATTGAATTTTCTTTTGTTAATTTTAGTCGAATGACTCATATCGCTTAATGGTTTAACAAAATTCTAATTATCTAAGGCAAATTAATGATCAATATTTTCTATCAGAATAAGTGTTGTATTTAAGAGTAAAAAGGGTTTAGGCATACTAATGCCAATTCATATACTCCTATAATTTAATAGTTATTTATAGACTATTTTATATAAATTTTACAAAGATAGAGAAATTTAAAATAAGTTTTGATTATATTTATACTACTAATCACAATTTACTCTTATTTACTCCATCTTTATCAAACTTTCTAACTTTTTTAGGACTTAAGAATAATCAAAAAGACATTTAATATTAAATATTATGCATCTTACAACAGTTATTGAACAATATTATAATATCTGAAAATCATCTTAGGGTATTTTATAGTCTATATTAATGACGATTAAAGTTTTCTTACTTTATACTGAGTTAATGAGTTAATAATATTTAATTATTTAATCATCAATTTTAATATCTATTACAAATATTAGAATCTGATTCCTTTAACGTTTAAGCCTTAAGAAGTGAAATCCCGATTATTTATTTTGAAAATTTTTCAAATTTCAATATGATATTTATTTGTTTTTTTTTATTGCTACAATATCAAATTTATATCCTAAAGCATAACTTTTGTTAGATTCCCTATGATTAATATTTAACTTAAAAATTATGATCAATTAATTACTCTTAAAACTATTTAATAACTATTATGCTATATATGCAAATAAATCATCTAAAATTACTCCCAAAAGTTGTCCATCCCCTCCTAATATTATTCTTTCTTCCGAATATTTCAAGGTTTAGTTTATATGGGGCGATGGTTTAAATAAAGTCGTATATTTTATCTGATTTTGCAGATTGATTATCTAATGCATGAATATAACTGATTTTACAGTGTGATAGTGCACTATTTGAGAGACTTTTCCTTTAACAGCTATTATGAATGTTTCGTCGTTGCAGTGGGCTCTATATTTCCCCCATCCTTAGTATAGCACTCCGTTAGTTGTTAGTTTGACCAATTCTCCCCTGTCTACTTCTCTGTATCCATTCTTAGCGAGTAGTTTCATTGCCACATCTATCTTGGAGTTTACTATCCATAAAAGTTAGCAGTCCATTTTCTCACACTAAATGTAAGGGTATGTCAATTATTTCCTTCTCTGATAAAGTGGGGTAAGGCTAGTCTTGTTTCAATCTCCAAGGTGGGACTATCATTATTACTTCATATAATTTATTATTTCTTTTTTGACATCTTCTGCAATATCTTCCCACATTTGTAGATCTCTCACATCTTTTTCGAATGTGCTTGGTTGAGTTAATTACTTATATGTTGGTTATTTACTCTTTATTTCACTTTAGTCATTTCTACTCCCTTTGGTATATTCACTAACACTTCAGCAGTCCCCGTAAATATCCCTATTTTATCTTTTATTTTTAGTCTTTTTTCTTCTTATTTTATTTCTTCTAATTTAAATTGGCATTTCTTCTCATGCCTCTGACAATCGTTGCTCCTTGTGAAAATAAATCTGCAGTATTTGCAAGTCTTTTTTAGCTAATTTTTCATTAATCGTGATTCTTTGTGATCTTGTTTATGAAATAGTGATAGATGTGTTCTGATGGAAGTCCCCTTATCAAATTTCTTATCAAAAAAAAAGTGCAAATAGTCTCATTCGTGGCATCTATAAACTCTGGCTTTCTCTTCTTTTCATTATTATATTTTTTTTGCTGATAAATTCTATTGCCTTAGAAGCCATTAAATACAATCGTATTTCTCGATCATCCCTACAAATATTCAGATCACCGCTATTTGTATATAACCAGAAATATTGTTGCAAATTGTTTAAGAAACCATCTTTCATAGGATATGCGTTCATTCGTCATTAGCCATTAGAGAAATTACTATATATATAATATTATAATATATATATAAATAATTAATTAAAAATTAATATAATTAAGCATATTACAAGATTAATAAGTGAAATACAAGCTTTCTAATTGATATTATTTATAAATCCTTGCTTATATTATCTCTCAACTTTTATGGCCATCTAAAATTATATCATAATATTTGCTCGTATTATTATAAGTAAGAGAAGTAGAATGTGTGTTAAAATATTTTTTAAACAAATGCCAAAATTATTAACGCATATCAGTTTGATTATGTTTCTGTAGATGGCTAGCATTGTTTTATTTATTGCTTAAAAAATAATAAATAAAAATAATTATAATTTGAAATAACTTTCATAAAGAAGATGATAAGCAAGAGAATTACATAAAAATCAATTTTATCTATATTGTAAAAAAACAAGCAAGATCAGGAATTGAGTATTAATTATGATTCTTTTTATAGGGAATTGTAATGCAAAGTGATAGCTTCCAAAAACAATTTGCGGCAAAAAAGGATTTATAAACATTTTGCGGCGTTGGAAAAAGCAGTAGGTGAGATAGAAAAGTTAGTTAATCTATAATATATATAATTTCTTATTATTTTTACTGCATTTTACTTTAGTATATCTGAAATTTAATTTCCCTTTGATGGTTATTTTAAAGGTCCATTTAGTATGATATCAATTTATAATAAGTATCTTAACTATAGTTGTTGACCAAAATCAGACTAGTATACTGACCAATTCCTGTAATTCAAAAATTTAATGGATTTTAATAAGAAACTCATGAATCAACTCATGAGTACTTCAGTAAAAAAAAGAATTCCTATTTTCAATTAAAATTTTTGCATTAGATGAATCAACCAAACTAGCCAGGGATCTCTGGCCATGACATCAGAGAAGGTTACGAGTTATATGATAATCTCCCTAAAATATAACAGTAAGTTTTTTTTTTTTATTTTTTAGGGGGGCTATTTTCTGCCTGCTGATGTTTATCTAACAGTAAGATTTCTCAGAGACTTTTTTGCAGGAATGAAAGACTTGCTTAAAGCTGCAAATGTGATGGTTTTCAATGTGGCCTTTATGATGAGCTATCTGTCGAAAAGGTTTTCGCATTAGTCAAGAATGACCCTGAAATAATGAGATTCATGAACTATTTCTCGGATTACCAGGTATTGCCAGATAGAAAATATTTCTATGGGGTGCTTAGAATTTTGTGGCCATAGTATGTTGAAGTTAATATAAAGCATGTCAATCGAGTCATAATCTTAAAAACAATGAGGAAGAAGTCAAGGAGAAAGTGCTTATCAGAGATGACATTTTTAAATCGTTTATTGAAGCGCACTTCTTCTCAAGTAAGGTTATACTTGATTAATTTATTTTTAGAAACCAAAGAGAAAGTTATCTCCATGCTCAAGGCAGGAGTAAAACCTAGAATAAGGCGATAGAAAAGAGAGGCTCATGAAATATCGCAACCATTCTAGAATTTTAAAGCCTAAACTGAAGACTATGGCTAAACGAACCCAGACCAACAGGAGATCTCCACTTCCCATATCTCAAATTCAAATGGAAAGAGAGCTACTGTAGATGTTGACATGGAATGAGTGAAAATTTAAGTCATGTTAAATGCAAGAGGGTTTCAAACCTCAGTTTAATATAGCCTAATTTTTTAAACATGCCTATCTACAATTTTTCTTGCCAACTATAGCTCTAAATTCTGTTTACATCTACGTACAATCAAAACCCCAAAACCCCTAAGTGAGGTTTATAAGTGCTTTGATTTGTAGGGTATAGTTGGGGTCTTATTGGGGTTAGTAGACAAAATGCAGTTTTTATGCGAATTTAATTAATATTTAATGAGTATTAGAGCACTTAATTCAAACAAATTTAATCTGCTTGTCTTTGTTGTATCTCTTGAATCTTGCTCTCTATAGTGGCTCAAGTGTGTCATCTAAGGATTATCAAGGATATGAAGGAGCTCTCACGATTATCATCTCTATGCTTTTTATTTCTTCGCAGACATCTTCTTACTTTATATGCTTCTAAGCTAAGCTAATTGATTGTTTATCATGCTTAGTACCAAAGTAAGACATGCCTTCCATGTCACTTTCTAGTATGATAGCAGCAACTGCCCATACATCCCACTAAACAGAGCCATTTTTCCACTTCTCTCTGATTGGGAAGTATCCTGGTGTCCCAAGAACCTTTGCTTATGTTACAATCTCTTATCTTAAGGCTCTATTGAAATCGATAACTAAAACTTCTAAAGGACAGAGGTTGAGCATCAAATTTTCAGGCTTAGATCTCTATGAACATATCCAAGTTCATGCAACTTCCCTTAATCATATCTGAAAGTATATCATTCAAGTCATCCGGATATCTGTTTTGATATAGATAGTCTCTTAGAGTCATTTCATATTTCTTAAGCCTTAGTGAATGAACCCAAAGCCTAAAATAACACCGTCTAGCTAAGCAAGTTCTTGCAATCTCTTTTTTAAGCTTCTCTAAGAACGATATATTCGTTAGCAAACTTATTTTAATACTGTTCATTCTTAATGAGATAGCTGAAAGGATATACCTTGTATGCAAACT
>ARYC01012328.1:0-18021 GCA_000711775.1 Oxytricha trifallax | reverse complement strand
TATTCATTAATACAGCATTTATAGTCGATATTTGATCCTAATTATGTATTTATAAATTGTTAACAATATTTTGTTAATTATATATATCCCATTTTTAAAGTTTAATATTATGTTTGTGTAAGTATTAAATGAGTCTTTTATATATTTTTATTATTTATGCAAATTAAATATGACTATATTCACAAATTCAAGATTCTATTTATAAATATTTTTTTATTTATATATGATTTTTTATCAATATGAATAATTTTTATCATACTATTACAATAAAAATATCTTTAATGATTATCTCTTTCTTATAAAAAAAAGTTTATTATAAAGTCATTTAAAGTAAGTGTGTTATAGGGTCTTAACAACCAATGGTGTTTTGGGTCTTAAAATATCAAGATTATTTTGGAATCTTAAAAAAGCAAGGGTCTTTTGGGGTTTTAACAAACAACGATGTTTTCCCGTTTACAAATAGCAAGGGTCTTTTGAAGTTTTAAAAATGCAAGAGTCTTTTGTTTAATGACTTTATACTGTTATTATAATTTCTTATTATAGTAAAATATAAACAGTAAGAATATTTGAATATTAATTTGTGAAAGATCTAATAATATACTTAATTATTGAATTTTAAAAATTTATTTATTAATATTATGTTGTAGTGTAGTGGTTATCACGTCAATAAATATATATATATATATATTATTAAAAAGATTTAATTTAAATAGTAACATTTTTTAAAAATAAATATATCACTTAATGGACACTGACTATAAAATTAAATAATAATATTATGAAAAAATAAATAATTAACAAAGTTAAAATATAGATATTATGAGATGAAGATAATAATTAAATAAAAAATATATATAGTAAGGTGTTGTCATTCAGTATTAAATTATAAAAAAATATATTGTGAGATGAAAATAATAATTAAATTAAAATATATATAGTAAGGGGTCATCAAGAAATATTAAATTATAAATTCCTATAATATTGGATGAAAATAGTAATTAAATTAAAAATAAATAAATTAAGGGATGGGAAATAATTATTCAAATTAAAATTAAAATAGTAAAGTGTAAGGAATAATAATAAAAATAAAACAAAAAAACTAAGAGGTGCTCAGTTATTATTAAAATAAAAATAAATATATTAAATCTTAGCAAATTATAATTAAATAAAATATATATACAAAAGCACAAATAATTAAATTATAGTCCAATAAATTATAAAGTCAAAAATAAATAAATATTAATAAAAAATGGGGAATTAGTATGATATAATTAGTGAAGAGAAGAATGCGATAATGCCTTATAAATTGGTAAAGGAAATGTAGAGAGGAGTAGCTAGAATGGTGGACTCTGGTAGATTACGGAAGGCGGGAGGTGGGTGTGTAACCACTTTGGGCGCCGTACATCTATTAGGGGGGATTTCGACGCGAAGGGAAGAATTAAATCTTTGCGATTTTTCTGAGCCCACCTCTTACAAAGTACGAACACTTTTTAAGCAGGGGGAAACGCTGCGCAAAATTTTATTTTAATGTGTGCTAAGCAACATTATAGGTTGAATTTCTCTACGAAGTCCAGAATTAAATCTTTGCGATTTTTCTGAGCCGAAAAATTACCATTAAAATATTTAATGGAAAAAATATGTAAAAAAAAAATTATCAAAATTTAAATATTTATTTTTGGTTGGTGAAAAATAGGTATTTAAGCGATCAATTTTTGATAATAATTATTCTCATCACTGGGTTTTTATTTACCATCAATGGTTTTTAATCCCATCAATGGGTGACTAAGATCATAGAATGAACATGCATGAGAAGAAGGAGGCAGGACAGAGGACAGAGAGGAACTACGAAGAACAAACATAAGTATATATTTGATTAGGTAAGATTATTTTTTTTTATTAACTTTTTTTATAGGCATAACCATAGTCCTCCTCCATGAGCTACTAAATAAAAAATGTAATATATAAATAAAAGTAATAAAAATTTCTTAATAATTTAATTTCTAGGGTGCTTGCTTGATTTCCCGAGCACTATTACCCTTCATTGGGTTACCATTATCCTTCAATGGGTTACCATGACTCTGCAAAGGGTTACCATTCCCATCAATGGGTTTACATCTCCCATCAATGGGTTCCCAAGTCTCGGGAAAAATGATGGCCTTTTTTTTTCTTTTTTGGAAAGCGAAAACTCAACGTCCACGCCGTGCTTTCTGGAAACATAGTACTTAGTACTATGGCTAATGAGTTTACAGGAGGGTAAATGCTGCCCAAATTTTGAATATATTTTTTAGATTACCATTAATTGATAAGTAGATTATTTATTAATAATTTAAAATAAAAATATCATTTTTTCTTATCATTCACCTATTTTATATACTATTAGAGTTCAAAAATATAATATTTGTTATATTAATTTGTTTTTTATAGGAATCATTAAGTTAAGAAATTAAGAATATTATGGCATGAAAGTTACTTGTTTAAACAATTTAAACAAATTTATTAAATGGAGTTTTTTAAATTATTTAAAATTATGAATAAATAGTTTAGTAGCTTGAATACTATGGAACAGACGACTTTATTATTAATCAATTTAATAACATTAGAGTAATATTGAATAAATGAAGTAAGTATAATAATTATATATAATTTTTTAAATATTTAAATAATAATCAATTACTTTAAATAAATTTCTCGTAAATTTAAATTATAGTCAATTGAGCAAATTTTTTTTTTCTCACAAATCTAATAAAATGAATATTTAAATTACTTAACAATTATAACATATAAATGTTGAACTAAAAAATAATAATATAATTAAATTTTAAAAAAGTTGTAAACTATAATATATGAGGAAGAAACCAATCAAAGATAAAATAGAGGATAAGAGACCTACAAGTAATGTAAATTTACAACCCTCTGTAGTACACCAAGATGATATTGCCATAGATTCAGCAAGTGAACCCAATAATAATAACTAGAAAGAGGATGTTTAAATGATAGATACAAGAACATTCGAAGAACATGATGACTTACAAGATTAAAGAGAATCAAAACATCGATAAAGACATGATGGGACTTTAATTTTACCAGTCACAGTAAGCAAAGTGATGGAAGATGAATATTATTAACATACTCAACTTAATTTAAGTCAAGCAACACCAACAAAGTCTACAATAAGTAGTAATATAGTTAATTACTTTACAACAAACGATTTGTTTCAGAATTGCGAGTTCAGAATAATAGTATCATTACAAGAAATTCTAAATGATATTCTAGACTTGGAAACATACACATTAATTTAGGATTAAATAAATTAATCACAGGATAGGAAGAAGTTTAACTTATAAAATTTAATTTCAAAGGATACATTACATATGAATAAAAATTCAAAATATATCTCTGAATTATCTATGAATGATATTTTAAACAATAATGACAATGTTACCTATTACTTAGCATAGAGAATTATAAATAGCAAGACAAGAGTATGTGAATGGCTAAAGAACAGTTTGAATAGTAACTTAGAAAATTATGCAGAATCTTTTTTAACAAGACTAGTGTTACAAAAAAATTCTACAAATCTTTTATCATATATGAGGATTAGATTACAATAAGACAAATAAATTGATTCAAAAGAATGGTAGTTTATTTAAAAACTTTTCTTTATGAAAACATCAGAAAGAAAAGATGCATTTGAAATATTAACTAAGAAAAATTTGATGGGATAAGATGAAATAAGCGACATTAAGTTCATTAAAGAAATTCATAGACTAACAGAGGATATCATTTAGGTAAATATTAACAAGAAATAACAATCAATTGAATATATAAAGAAAATGTACAATATTTAAAATAACAGAATAGAATTCTACATTAACAGCATCAAACTATTCAAAAAGAAGTTGAAATCTGTGACAGCACAATTAAAAAAGAGTATAGATTTGAGAATGTGTGCATAATGTGGAAGCAGACCATAAATTTTTAATTTACACAAAGATGATAAGTGGAAAGATCTAGCAAAGCAAGATATGAAAACAAGAGCATAGTTTTACTACGGCGAATACGAATAGTATGTGGCAAGCAAACTTAATGATCAAAATGAGGAGATATTTTGGGTTTGTTACTACTGTGACAAACATTAAATTAACTTTGATATAAAGGAGAGATCAATACCTGTTCCACAAGAAATAAGGAAACTTAAGAGTAAAGCAGAGGAAGCAATGGTGAGATTAGGCTACATTTACTCTTTTATAAGAAATTTACCAGCTTCAACGTTTTCAGCAATGCATGGAGATACAAATTTCAAATTATTTAATTCAGACATAGGAATGCATAAACTTGCATTGAATGAAAAATGGATGTAGACAGCATTAGATTCAAAATCAAAAGCAAATATTAGCATAGCACTGTCTAAATTAAAGGAATGTAATCCTTTATACTAAAAATACTTATGTACTTTTGAACTTTGGCAGAATTTATCAATAAATAGACCATTAAGGGATGTCTTAGAGAACGAGACCTATAAAACTAGACTATACAAAGGATATGATCAAGACACTTTTATCATAAAGTATCCATAATAATAAAGCAATGATGAAGTAACAACACAATATATTTTTCCAACAAATTAAGATGAATCAGGATATGATATATTAAACATTAGACAACTTGATAGAATAGCAGCATTTGAAGAATACGTAAAAAGCCTAGATGAAGATGAAAGTATACTTCAAGACATTTAGAATAACATTCAAATTCAAACAGATGAAGGAATATAATTATTCAGAAGGAACACAGTATACTATGCAGATAAGTTTTTAGATGAAAAACTATGGCCAACATTACATCCTACAGGAGAAGGTGGATATAATTCATCATATCTGCAAAGTGGAATGACAATTACTTAATATGCTAAAATGAGATTGATGAGTTGCAGAAATGAATTTAGAGACCACTATGATTATATTTTTTGGCTTTATGATAGAAAGAGAAAAGAACAAATGTTAAGTTATTCTAGAGGGGTTAAGGCAGCACACCCAGGATAGCATGAAAAACCTTTAACTATGAAGGACATTAAAACATAGTAAGATATTGGTGATTTCAAATCTTACTACTGGACACACAGACTTTCAAGGAAAATGGCAGGAACACCTTCATATTTCATTTCCAAAGGTGAAGAACTATAAACAATGTGTGAGGAAGGCAAGGAAAAATACGACATGGATGGACCAAGTCTTTTTATAACAGCAACAGGGAATCCTAAGGATGAATACATGAAAAAATTAAAGGACATATTTGGCAAGAGACACAGACTACAACATGCATTAGCAACTTGCTCAAACATATACATAAAGACCAGAATTTTGATGCAGATGATTAAAGGAGGACAAACAACATAAGGAATATTTGGCAAGGTTTTAATGTACTTTGAGCGATATGAATTCTAGGCAAGAGGACCACCACATTTACATGTTCTTATTTGGTTAGACAAAGAAGGAGAAGACCGACTAAAAGATGGTGTTGCAGTACAAGCAGTTATACCAGACTACGATGAAGAATTAGAACAATTAGTAAGAGAGCACATGATACATAGATGTGTTGAAGGTAGATGCTATCAAGAAGGTCAAGAGAAGAGATGTAGACAAGGATATCCTTAACCACTTAGCAACTTTGACTACGTCGATGATCATGGGTATTTTAGATACAAGAGACTAACAGAAGAGGATAGATATGTAGTACCATATAACTCTATGGTACTTAAGTTCATGCAGTCAAGTAGTTGTGTGATGAGATTAACTCAGAGAGAGACGTTGAAATACTTGACAAAGTATGTTTCGAAGCAGGAACCAACTCTTTTAGCTAAATTAATGTATAGCTATGATGACCCAGAATAGAAAGAGGTTTTAAAGTATCTAAAACTAGGAATAATAACAGTATGTGAAGCAATCTGGCTATTACTTAGACTCCCAGTAGTATTAAGACACCCTAATGTAATATACTTTCACATAAGTCAACCAGGAGACAAAATGAGAATTCTAAAGAAGGACATTGACTTATAGGACTTAGACCCAGATTCAATAGACATATTCTAGGATGGACCATTGGACTACTACTACAAAAGACCAATTGAATATGAACTTATGACTTTCTTTGAATTTATCAAGGAACACCTATATACAAGAAAGAAAAACTCAATTCCAAAGAATGTAACTGTAACATGTAATAGCAGAGTGAAGGGATACACAAATGTAATATATTACAAGAGAACAACACCAGTAATTATATCAACAAATAGATTATATCCATCAGATGGTGAAATTTATTACTTTGGCTTGTACTTGAGACACATTCATCACAGAAGATACAGATAATTTCATGATCACAATGTTGAAAAGAGTTGGTACATTGAGTGTATATTGAGAGGGCTTATATCGATGAACTCGTTGAACATAAGACAAGACTTCAGAAACCTTTGGAGAGTATCGAATGTATCAAAGATCAAACTACAACAGAGCCTACTTGAAATTCTTAGAGAAAAAGAGCTAACAATGGATTAGAGACAAGAAATTGAAGGACAGAAGTAACTAATTGATGGGATCATTGATGAAGATTTAGAAAACTTAAAAGGTGTGATGGCTGATATAATAGGAAACAACAAACCAGGACAAACTCAAGACTACAAGTTCTTTAATAATCAACTTGACCAACCAGCAGTAGACAGATTCTTTAGAAAGTAGTTTGACTGGAATACAAGAGCGGAGAAGGTCCTAGTTATGTATATTCATGACTAACTAATGAAGCAATAACTAAGTGAGGATCAGATTGGATGTCTAGAATACATTTACCACAAAGCAATAACAAGAAGTGAGTAGGTGTTAGCATTCATAACTGGAGGAGCAGGTAATGGGAAGAGTCACATGCTCAAATTACTACATGGATTCTTATTTTATGTATTGAAGAAGAAGGTAGCAATGACTGCATCAACAGGAATAGCAGCAGGGAATATTAATGGATAGACAATACATTCGTTGCTTAGTATACATGAAAAGATGTAAGAGTATCACATAGATCCACTATCAGAACTACAAAAGACCATAGGGGAGATAGAGTTCTTGGTTATTGATGAAATTTCACTACTAACTGAAAGAACATTCATTAAAGTTGAAACAATACTTAAGATGACAGAGCTCAACCCACTCAAGAGACAAAAATTATTTGGAGGAAAGCATGTGATCCTATGTGGAGATCTATTACAAACACAAATTATAGGAGGCTCAAATGATAGAGTAGCAAACTGTTGTTCAATGAATGAAATCTTTCAATAAAACTTTCATTGGATTGTACTAGATCAAAATTTTAGACAAAACAGAGATAACAGTTTCAAATCACTTATAGATAACATTAGATTGGACAACATAACATAGGAAGTAATTTAAACTTTAGAGAGTAGATAGATAGAAATTGATGATGAGTAGACAAAATGGGTAATCAAACAAACACAAAATCATATTGTTGTTGGCATGAAGAAGAACGCATTGAAGTATAATCAATACGTTGGACAGTTACTTAACAAAGACACTTAAACTGTTACACTTATTGCAGAGGACTATGAAATAACTAAGAATGATGCAAAGCAATTGGTAATGATAGAGGACAAGATCAAGATTGATAAACTTAATGCGCACAATGATGTTGATCTTAAGCGTATAGTAGCATTACACAAGAATAGCAAGATAATGATAACAAGGAATTTTGATTTACACTTTTAAATGGCAAATGGAACACTTGCTTAACTTTTAGAGGTTGGTCCAAACAACAAATACTTAAAAATATTAAACTTAAAGACTAGAGAAGTTCAATACTTAGGTAAACACAGCGTCACAATCTTTGCAGGTAGTTAAACTAAACTTTAAAGGAACCAATTTGCAGTTGAAGAGGCTTATGCAAGCACAGTGCATAAGGTTCAAGGATTAACTCTAAATGGAATAGTAATAGACTGTGCAGACTTCTTTACACAAGGACAATTCTACACAGCGATAACTAGATGTCCAAGACTTGAGGATGTCTATATCTTAAACTTTAACCAACAATGTTTAAGATAAAGTGGAATGATGATTGAACAGTACAAAAACAGAACTGAAATATGGTAAATCATTAAAAGAGACTTGAAAGCAGAAAAGGTTACTCCCAAAATACTTTAAAGACTAGAAAGTACTATACAAGGTTTTGACAGCGACACGGTTAAAGAAATATATAACAAACTAGAGCAAGCAAACCTTAACTTAATGATTGAGACAGGATACAAGCAACTTTTCAATGATGATCCAGCACTTGACTAAGACTAAATAGATGATGAAGTAGCAGACAGAATGGATGAAGATGGTAACATGGTAATCGATCAGGGTAATATTTAATCAACATAGCAAATCTAAGAAGAGATCAAAAATACACATGATAAGCCAATGAAGGAAGATGAAGAAGAGAAGACATAGCAAATAGTAATTCAACCATCAGTTATAGAGGAAGTAAAAGAGAATCCATACTTAACAAATAAAGGACATGACTTATAGAACAATCCATTTATTAGAAGAAACAATAATCAACTTAGATATCCTTTTGCTAGATGGTTCAACAATTCTTGTTTACATGATTGCTTGATGTACATCTTTTACTTTGGAATATACAATCAACACTAGGAGATTCATAGCAACTAAGTAGATCAATGTTTATAACCATTAATTAACAGTTGCATAGAGTTAGACAAGATAGACATAAACAGGACTTACTTAAAATCAACTAGACAATACCCAATATGTGAGAGACAATTTAACGCAATCTAACCTTTAAGAATACCATATGGAGGAGATATGATTGACGCAGAGGAACTAAAGGAATACTTTTAAGATTCTTCACACTTTAGCTTAACAGTGAATAGAAAGGAATCATGTGGACATTGTGGATATGAAGATCAAGAACAAACTCTCTAAGAATACATGATTAATATAGTAGAGCTAAGTAATGGAAAGGTGTCAGAGGCAGTTAAGAATTATTATAATCAACAAAGATTAAGATGCCCAGCTTGTAATCATCAAAATTTGACAATAAAAGGAACATTACTATTAGCTCCAGACTACTTGGTAGTAGCAGTTAGAAGAGGGGTCAATCCAAAACTCAAATTAGATGACAAGATTAGATTCAAATTAGTTGACAATACAGTAGTCAAATATGAGATCAAAGGAATTATATACTATAGTAGATATGGAAGTGCCATGACAGCTGGTAATCACTTTGTAGCTAAACTAAAAGATGGAGTTCACAAGGATGGGACAGAGATGAAGGGATGGTGGTACTATGATGGCAAGATGGACCATGAACTTAACATAGTCAAAGAGACAGACTTAACAAGTGCTTTGAACATAAGATCGGATGCACCGCGTGATATCATCTATCCAAATGTCTTATTCTACAAAAGAATTTGATAAAAAAGAATAGATTATGAAGTAATATTGACAGAAATTAATATATGAAACACAAGAAAATGAAAATATCCAAAAAAAATAAAAAAATAAATTAAATATATTATATATTATGCTTGTGTTAATTAATTTCTTTAAAAACATAGAATGGAAAACATTATTATTATAAAACAATCAAATATTAAAATTATATATTTAATCAAAAATATATATTATAAACTTAATATAAATTAATTATAAACATGTTTCTTTATATTAAATCTAAGTTAGGATAATAGCAAGCAAAAGGTCAGACTATAGTAAACCAAAGGTCAGACTCAAGTAAGCCATGAGTCAGACTAGAGAAAGCCAAAATCAGACTAGAGGAAGCCAAAGTCAGACTAGAGGAAGCCAAAGTCAGACTATAGTAAGACAAAGGTCAGACTGAAGTAAGCCAAAGGTCAGACTATAGTAAACCAAAGATCAGACTATAGTAAGCAGAATGTCAGACTATAATAAGCCAAAGGTCAGACTCAAGTAAGCCATGAGTCAGACTAGAGTAAGCCAAAGTCAGACTAGAGGAAGCCAAAGTCAGACTATAGTAAGACAAAGGTCAGACTGAAGTAAGCCAAAGGTCAGACCATAGTAAACCAAAGATCAGACTATTGTAAGCGAAAAGTCAGACTAAAGTAAGCCAAAGGTAAAACTATAGTAAGCCAAAAATGAGACTTAAGTAAACCAAAGATCAGACAATAGCAAAATAAAAGTAGGAATATAGTAAACAAAAATAGACTGAAGTAAATAAAAGTTCATATAAAATAAAATAAAAGTACAATTTATGTAATTAAAAATAAAATATTTATATATAAAACTATATATATTTTTCATAATAAAAATGGGTCTAGTAACTGACCAAAATTAGTCCACCCCCTACTCATAGGTACGCGTTTTGTTCAGCGTCAAAAAATACACCTGAAAATCAAATAAAATCTACTACGTAAAAAATCCACTTTATCCCCTCCCCAAAACCCCATTTAATATATATATCAAAACCCCATTATATTCAAATTTATAATGAAATTAAAAATATAAATATTTCTAAAATAAATGAAAAAAGTTACAAAAAGCCAGTTTTTTGGGGTTTTGGCAATTTTTTTAAATTTTTGAAAATTTATCATCATTTTAATACATCCAGGTAGTCATATCTCGAAAACCAAAAGTCATGTATATAAAGTTTAGTACCGGGTTTTACTCAAGATTACAAGATCTACCATAATATTGGTATTTGTCACCATATAATACCAATAGTTTCATTCGGGCCATTTTTTGACTATGGGACTTCCCCAAATCCCCTATTAATAATATAACAAAACCCCAAAACCCCAAACCCCCAAAACCCATCTGTAAGCCAAAGAAAACCCACCTGTAAGCCAAAGATTACCCACCTGTAAGCCAAAGAATACCCACCTGTAAGCTAAAGAATACTCACTGTAAGCCAAAGAAAACTCACCTGTAAGCCAAAGAAAACTCACCTGTAAGGCAAAGAAAACTCACTGTAAGGCAAAGAAAACTCACCTTTAAGCCAAAGAAAACTCACTGTAAGCCAAAGGAAACTCACCTGTAAGCCAAAGAAAACCCACCTGTAAGCCAAAGAAAACCCACCTGTAAGCCAAAGAAAACCCACCTGTCAGCCAAAGAAAACCCACCTGTAAGCCAAAGAAAACCCACCTGTAAGCCAAAGAAAACCCACCTGTAAGCCAAAGAAAACCCACCTGTAAGCCAAAGAAAACCCACCTGTCAGCCAAAGAAAACCCACCTGTAAGCCAACGAAAACCCACCTGTAAGCCAACGAAAACCCACCTGTAAGCCAACGAAAACCCACCTGTAAGCCAAAGAAAACCCACCTGTAAGCCAAAGAAAACCCACCTGTAAGCAAAAGAAAACCCACCTGTAAGCCCACGAAATCCCACCTGTAAGCCAAAGAAATCCCACCTGTAAGCCAACGATAACCTACCTGTAAGCCAACGAAATCCCACCTGTTAGCCAACGAAAACCTACCTGTAAGTTAAAGAAAACCCACCTGTAAGCCAAAGAAAACCCACCTGTAAGGGAAAGAAACACTTTAAGGTAAAGAAAACCCACTAGTTGTCAATAAATTACATTAATTAATTGATAATAAAAGTTATTTCATCAAAATCCTTTGACCACAGTGGCACAGAAAATATTTTTTATATATGAGTATTTTTGTTATTTAAATGATTTATGTAATATAATATGTATGTTTTCACCAAATAATGATTTTTTAATCAATTAAATTTAGTTTAATCTTATTTTATTTAATTTCATTTTCTAATAGGAATTAAAAGTGTTTTCTTATCTAAATGTTGTATTAAAAGGATTATAATAACTATTATAATTTGTTATTTACAAATTTAACATACTATTTTTAATTACACATTTTTTCATGAAATTATTATTTTTGTCACGTTTTCTTATAAAAATTAATGGGTTTTCTTATAATAACTATCGGGTTTTGAGGGTTTTGGTAAATTTAATGAGTTATAACACACAAAATTAAGAATCTTATAAAATTTAACTATATTTACTTATCCCTAACTATAAATCTATTTCTTTTTACTTTCTACAATTTATTGTACATTGAGTTTTTTTTTTTTATACAGGAATGTATTATTCATAAAAGTCACACATCTGATAATATGTTTAAAAAACGATGTTTTGATTTAATTTTTCAAAACTAAATGTCACGTGAAGCAACTTTATTTTGCAATTTTTAAAATTTTATATATTTTGTTTTAATTTTTTAAGGATCTTATGTTAGTAGTCAGTAAAGCCAAAATATTTTTTCAATTCCCCAATTTTGATGATGTCTTTTGAGGTTCTAGGTCGAATGAAGCAACTTATTTTTCATATTTTAGAAATTTATCAAATTTTGTGATGACTAGTCAAGAATCTCATGGTGGTAGTCAGTGAAGCCAAATTATTTTTTCAATGACCACCTTTTGATGATGTTTTTGGAGGGTCCTAGTCGATTGAAGCAACTTATTTTTCAATTTTTAAGATTTTTTAAAATTTTATGATGACTAGTCAAGAATCTCATGGTGCTGGTCAGTGAAGCCAAAATATTATTTCAATCACATACTTTTGATGATGTTTTTGGAGGTTCCAAGTTGAATGAACCAACTTATTTTTCATGTTTTGGGAATTTTCTAAATTTTGTCATGACTGGACCCAATTGCCATGATAGTAGTCAGTGAAGGCAAAATAATTAGTCTATGACCCAGTTTTGATAATGTTTTTGGGGGGTTTCAGATCAAATGAAGCAACTTATTTTTCAAGTTTTGGGACTTTTTAAAAATTTGTCATAACTAGTAATACATCCCATATTAGTAGTCAGTAAAGCCAAAATATTTTTTCTATGACACACTTTTGTGAGGTTTTTGGAGTTTCCAAGATGAATGAAGCAACTTATTTTTCGAATTCTGATAATTTTGCAAATTTCCTGATTACGAGTCATAAACCTCATCTAATTAAATATAGAATATATACCATATTTGGGTTTATAATTTGGGTTTTGGGGAAAGGGGTTTCTGGGTTTTGTAAATATAAATAATTATGTGATAATGCAAAGTCATTTTGTCGTAATATATGTTAAATCATGTTTTATATATATTTGATAAGTAAAAAACTAAGTCACATTATGTTATTTATAGTCAAATATGCAGAAGGCAAAGTCAAATTATGTTATTTATAGTATAATATTTGGATATCAAAGTCAAATTATGTTAATTATAGTCAAATATGCTGATGCCAAAGTCAAATCATGTTAATTAAAGACACATATGCATAACCAAAGGTCAAATTATGTTAATTATAGTCAAATATACGGAAGCCTAAGTCAAATTATGTCAATTATAGTCAAATATGCTCATGCCAAAGTCAAATTATGTTAATTATAGTAAAATAAGCTGATGCCAAAGTGAAATTATGTTAATTATTGTCATTTTAAATGAATTTATACCCAATTTATAGTTAATATATGAGTATATTTTCGATATGTACATGAGTTAATAAATACGTGATGATGTTAATATTTAATGATTATTACGATTTTACCACGAATATAATAATTATGCAAATTTCCCTATATTTCTATGAGGTAGCCAAGTTATAGACATGTACATGAATTAGAAATTCGTGCATTCTATAAAATTTTTACGATTCTTACGAATTTACCACGAATCAAATAATTTGTGAAATTACGCTAATATTCTATGAGGTAGCCAAGTTATAGACATGTACATGAGTTTAGAAATTTGTGCATTCTATAAAATTTTTATGATTATTACGATTTTACCACGAATATAATAATTATGCAAATTTCCCTACATTTCTATCAGGTAGCCAGATTATAGACATGTACATGAGTTAATAAAAACGTGCATTCTCTAAAATTTTTATGATTATTACGAATTTACCACGATTCAAATAATTTGTGAAATTTCGCTATATTTCTATGAGAACCAAGTTATAGACATGTACATGAGTTTATAAATTCGTACATTGTATAAAATTTTTATGATTATTACGATTTTACCACGAATATAATAATTATGGAAATTTTCATATATTTCTATCAGGTAGCCAGGTTATAGACATGTACATGAGTTGATAAATACGTGATTCTGTAAAATTTTTATGATTATTACGAATTTACTACGATTCTAATAATTTGTGAAATTTCGCTATATTTCTATGAGGAGCAGGTTGTAGACATTTACATGAGTTTATAAATTCGTATAATGTAAATATTTTGATGATTATTACGAATTTACTACGCATCTAATAATATGGGAAATTTCTCTATACTTATATGATGTAACCAACGTTATAAGACATATACATGAGTACAAAAAAAGCCGCAATAATGTAAATATTTTGATTATTATTTACGAATTTACCACGAATCAAATAATTATGGAAATTTATATATACTTATATGATGTAACCAAGTTATAGACATATACATGAGTTCAAAAAAACGCAATAATGTAAATATTTTGATTATTATTACGAATTTACCACGAATATAATAATTATGGAAATTTCCATATATTTCTATCAGGTAGCCAGATTATACACATGTACATGAGTTTATAAATACGCGATAATGTAAATATTTTTATGATTATTACGATTTTACCACGAATATAATAAGTATGGAAATTTCCATATATTTCTATCAGGTAGCCAAATTATAGACATGTACATGAGTTTATAAAAAACGTGATATATATAATTATTTTATGTTAATCACGATTTTAATACGATTTTATCATAAAAAAGACTTTAGTCTTATGTTTTGCAAATTCGTAGTAAATTCGTTTCTATATCACATTTTTATGTTTATCACGAATTTGATGCGTATTTATTATAAAAGAGACTTTAGTCTTATGTTAAGCAAATTCGCAATAAATTCGTGTTTAATGTGATATTTTCATGTTTAACACGAATTTGTTGCGATTTTATGATAAAATAGACTTTACTCTTATGTTAAGCAAATTCCCAATAAATTCGTGTTTTATGTGATATTTTCATGTTTATCACTAATTTTATGCGATTTTATCATAAAAAAGACTTTAGCCTTATGTTAAGCAAATTCGTAGTAAATTCGTGTTTTATGTGATATTTTTATTTTTATCAAGAATTTGATACGATTTTATCATTAAAAAGACTTTAGTCTTATGTTTTTTAAATTTATAGTAAAGTTGTAAATTTTATATTTTTTTTTTTTAATTACGAATTTGTCAAGATTTTAATATAAAAGAAAAGTTAAATATAATTATGTTATTATCTTAATAAAAAATAATATATATAAAATAATATTAAAAAAATCCAAAAAAGTAATAAAAAGGGCATTTTAAGGGTTTTTTGCATTTTTTAAAAATTTTTTTAATTTTTTTTATTTTTTACATATAAATGTGGTCAGTAATCATGAACCAAAAATTTGTCAGACCTGTAAGTAATCAAGTTTTACTCAGAATAAGCTAATTAGTGGTAGTATGATATCAGATCACCGAAGAATATACCCGATAAAAAGTGGCGTTTTTTACTACCACTATGTCCCCAAATCCCCTATTAATAATATATCAAAATCCCTGTAAGCCAAAGAAAACCCACCTGTAAGCCAAAGAAAACCCACCTGTAAGCCAAAGAAAACCCACCTGTAAGCCAAAGAAAACCCACCTGTAAGCCAACGAAAACCCACCTGTAAGCCAACGAAAACCCACCTGTAAGCCAACGAAAACCCACCTGTAAGCCAAAGAAAACCCACCTGTAAGCTAAGAAAACCCACCTGTAAGCTAAAGAAAACCCACCTGTAAGCTAAAGAAAACCCACCTGTAAGCTAAAGAAAACCCACCTGTAAGCTAAAGAAAACGCACTTGTTCTCTATAAATTATATAAATATATATAAAATATATATTATTTTTTCCAAATCTTCTAGCCTCAGAGGCACAGAAATTATTTTTAATATATGATTATTTAAGTTATTTATATTATTTATTTTTATTTTATTTTATATTATAAATATCTTCTTTTTTAATCTTAATAGTAGATTTATATTTCATATTTTACTATGAATATATCATATTAATAACATCTTATGTTATAATATTTATTTAGAACATTTTATATATATATTTTTTTTTGTTATAAGTCATTTATGTTTTTTGTACAGATTTTTATTTTTTTGATAAATTTAATTATTATGTATTTACAAAATCAAGATTTTATTATCAATTTATTTTAGTATCATCTTATTCTATTAATTAATTTTTCTCATTAAAATTATTAGGTTTTCTTATCAAAAATTTCACATTTTCAACTATATGAATAATAATATGAGAAGTTATTTACTAATTCATCAATCTATTTTTAATTTTTCATATTTTTGATTTATTTACTTTTGTCAGGTTTTCTTATCAAAAATATCGGGTTTTCTTATATAATTAGTCAGGTTTTCAGGGTTTTGGTAAATTTAATGAGTAAGTACTATTAAATTATCTTATTTTTTATAAGATTCACATCATTTAATCAATATTTTACGAATCTAATACATTTCAAGATTTTTTTTTCTATTTTTTATAATAAATTCTTTAATTTATATAAAAATATCATTATTCAAGATTTAAACTCACCAAGGTAGATGTCAGAGAAGTCAAAATATTTTTCAATGACATACTTTTAATGATATTTTTGGATGTTCCTAGTCGAGTGAAGCAACTTATTTTTCAATTTTTAGAACTTTTTCAAATTTTGTGATGACTAGTCAAGAATCTCATGGTGGTGATCGGTGAAGCAAAAATATTTTTTCAATGACTCACTAATGATGATGTTTTTGGGGTTTCTATTTTAAATGAAGCAATTTTTTTTTTTAAATTTTTGGAATTTAGTATGTCATGACCGGTCAAGAATATCATGGTAGTAGTCAGTGAAGCCTAAATATTTTTTCTATGACCCACTTTTTATGATGTTTTTGGAGGTTCCTAGTCTAGTGAAGCAATTTATTTATCAAGTTTACACAATTTTTGAAATTTTGGATGAATTGTTCGGAATATATTTAATATATTTGGGTTTCTTGTTTGGGTTTTGGGAAAAGGGGTTTTGGGGTTTTGTAAATAAAAATATCTATATGATAATGCAAAGCCATATTGTCGTTAAATAAAGTTAAATTCATAGTAAATTAGTAAAATATATCATATTTTTATGTTTATTTCGAATTTGCCATGTATATAATAATTTTTGAAATTTCCCTATTTTTCTATTAGCTAGCCAGATTATAGACATATACAGGAGTTTATTTATACGTGTATTCTATAAAATTTTAATGAGTATTACGAATTTACCACGAATCAAATAATTTGAGAAATTTCCCTATAATTCTATCAAGTAGCCAAGTTATAGACATGTACATGAGTTAATAAAATCGTGATAGTGTTAAATTTTTTATGATTATTACGAATTTACCACGAATCGAATAACTTGGGAAATTTCGATATACTTCTATGACATACCCAAGTTATAGACATGTACATGAGTTATAAATTCGTACATTGTATAAAATTTTTATGATTTTTACGATTTTATCACGAATATAATAATTATTGAATTTCCCTATATTTCTATGATGTAGCCAGGTTATAGACATGTACATGAGTTTATAAATACGTGATAATGTTAATATTTTTATGATTATTACGATTTTATCACGAATATAATAATTATGGAAATTTCCCTATATTTCTATGAGGTAGCCAAGTTATAGGAATGTACATGAGTTAATAAAAACGTGATAATGTTAAAATTTTTATGATTATTACGATTTTATCACGAATATAATAATTATGGAAATTTCCCTATATTTGTATGAGGTAGCCAAGTTATAGACATGTACATGAGTTTATAAAAACGTGATAATGTTAATATTTTTATGATTATTACGATTTTACCACGAATATAATAAATTATGGAAATTTAGCTATACTTCTAT
>ARYC01012327.1:0-16852 GCA_000711775.1 Oxytricha trifallax | reverse complement strand
GAAAACTTTATCTACCATACCTTACGCAGTGTAAGAACTGACAAAGAACTACACTCTAAGAAAGTGGTCCTGCTGATGGACAACGCAGTCATTCATAAATATTCAGAGATGTTAGCCACAGCCGGAAAGTTCAAAGTGAATGTGCTCTTCAACGCCGAATACTCGCCTTGGCTCAATCCAATTGAGCAGTTATTCTCCTTTACAAAGAAGGAGATGAAGATGGACACTATTCAGAACAAGTAAGTTTAAATGGGCTTTACACTTTTAGGCAGCAATTAGTGAAGAGGGTTGCTGAAATCGTTCAGAATTTAAGAAAAGAAGACATCTAGGGGATGTGGGCATTCAGTATCAAGAAGTGGATTCACACTCTTCGGTTCGGTTTTGTGTGATGATGTTTGTTTCATAGCTGAAAAAGTGTATAAAACCTGTTTCCCTTTACAATTTTCCCCGTCATGTCAGTTTTAAATTCATCGCAGATTATTATAGTTAACAACACTATTTATATTATACTTAAAAATGTCCTAATTCACTCTTTACAACACTTAATTCTAAAATACTGCTTCTATTTCACATTAGCACTCTTAAAATTGCCACTTCCTTCGCGATTCTACTTAGTTGAATTTGCCTTTATATTATCGCAATTATGCATGAGTGCATTATTTTGTCAAACTTCCAAATTTTAATGGAGTTACCCTACTTTCAAGCCCCTTTTCGGTAAATGAGAGAGGTTTTTATGAAAAAGTCCCTATTTTGCTTTAAACTACCCAAGTCTCTAAAATCGCTAATTTCGCAAATCTCCCAACTTCCCTAATTATACAAACCCCTAAATTTGAAATGTATCAATTTTTACAAATACATATATAATTTTGACTAGTCCCCTAATTTTTTTTGACCAACTACTAATAAAAAAATGACACATGGCAACAAAAACACAGGGGTTTTGAAATTGAGGGGATTTGAGGTTTACGCATTTTACCATTGGTCTAATTATATTATTTATTTAATTTTAATTTTATTTTCACAATTTCCTGATTCAATTCTATTTTAGCAATATTGTTATTTGAAATGATGACTATTTTATTGGATTAACTAATGCGATTTTCTTATGATGCCAATAAGAATTCTTGATGATTAGAGAGGTAAACTTTCTATCATTACTATTGTTCTTTCGGTCGAAGTATTAACTCCAGCAACTTAAGTCAAATAAAGTTACAATATCATGTCCTTTTAAATTACACTATTTATTTTTAAACCACTTAAAATGCAGTGATTTTAATCTTCTAGCCACACATAGAATCATAATGATTGTAGATATTATCAAACACAACCACTTATCTGTTATTCAATGTAAAGATAAAGAGCCCTTTGGAAACATTCCAATAGTAACTCTAAAAATTATTATGCACGATAAGAATAAATTCCTACACACACTTTTACGATTTTATTCATTTGAACTTATAATGTTAAATGAATCATCTTATTTTCCACTAATGACATTTATAGCATATAATGTAATTAGACCTAAGAATAATAAAATTATTCAAACAACCTTCAAAATCACATATTATGCTCTTTTTTCAGTTTTTCAGGGAAATTTACGAGATTGCCTAGTGTTATTGTTCAAATTATATATATTTAACTCATTTTATAATTTGATGTTGAATTGAATAAATAAATAGAAAATAGGTATAGTATTAACTATATACTCATCCTATATTTTATATATTTATCATATTTTCTTATTCAATTTAATAGTAAATAAGTTTAGATAATTTTTCAATGAAGGTTTCACTTGTTATAAACGAGCTAGCACTTTAATATTAGGATTAAGTCATTTACCATTTATTTTTGTAGTGCTTAATCCATTGTTCCATTTTTTGGTGAAAATCTCAATTATAATTATTATTAACAGTAATTTACTGTAAAACTCTATACACTAAAAATTAGCTGTAATTAACTTAAATATAATCAGGAAAATAGCATATAATCTTGTCAATTAACTAATATATTACTAAAATTATAAGAAAGACGAAAGAATCTTAAAATGAACAAAGCATTTATGATAATAAGCAAGATTTTGAGAAATAAGATAAATAAAAGATTTTTAAATTGGTTGTTATTGATAATTTAATAATTTGATTTAATTTAGTTCTTTAATTATAATTTACTTACATTTAGATATTAGAAGGCCTACGTGTGTAAATTAATGCTAAGGTTTATGTCCTTTTACGAGTGACTAAATTTAATTTTATTAAAACTTAAATTTCAGTGTTCCACAAAACTATATATTTTCTTTTTTTATGTCTTCTTAAATCCTTAAATTAATGATTTCTTCTCAAGTAATTATTACGCTTCGGACTTTCTTCATCAGTAGTCTCCTCAGTCGTGCATCACTTACTAAGTTGCGATTTAAGTATCTCAAATAATATCTATTTTTTGTTTTAGGTAGATTTTGCGAAATGGTTTCTTTTTCTCGACATATAATTGTTTATTCTCATTTATTGGTTATAACATGATATAAAACTCTAATGTAATCTAAAAAGCTCTTTATAAGTTCCTTTTAATTTTGAATTAGGATCTTACTGTTCTATAGCCTTTTTTAGTCTCTCTTATTTGTTTCATGAGAATATTTTGTTACCCCCTGATTATATCTTCTTTATGTACTCTCTAGTTGATAGGAGATTAATTATTCTCTTATCTAGAGATTATTTTGTTCTTGGATTACAATCATTTAGAAATTATAGATTCATAGTTAAAATGTTCCTATAGAACAAGTTCTACATTTATTTGTATTTTTTTTTATTCATCTATACTATTGATAATTAGAATCCTAGGGAAAAAGAATGAAAAAATTTAGTTGATGGGATATTCAATGGGGAGCCTTTTCCTTGTGTTGAGATTGGCTTGAAACCTCCATGTTAATTTAGGTAACTTTATTGTTTGAGAGTGCTGTTGAATTAGTTGTTGTTAACAGTTCTTCATCTTGGACGTGTGGTTATTTTCTTCTTTTCCTTTTTACATTAACATTTATAGAGTATGGTTGGATGGGTTGAAGGGTGAGTGGGCGGTAATTTAAAACTTGTTATTGAACAATTGATAGTTTAATGGCTCACATGTATTTTTATCTTGCCAATTAAATGAGCATAAAATATTATTTGTAACTTCGCCATTCAATTTATATAGTGTGGTTTATACAAGAATTTCCCCTGGTTGATATGGCACATATCTATTACGAGTCTCTTTGGAAAAGGACCAATTATGACAAGTACGAGTCTATTTCATAAAAGATATTTAATATGTCTGAAAATGAATAGCTAAGTAGAAGTGCCAATTTTTGAGCTACCATTAAGAATTTGTAATTATGAAAAATAAGAGGAATACTTTAATTAAAATGAAAATTAATAATATAGTTAAATATTAGGATTAACTTAAATATAAATGTATAAAACAAAACAGCTTTGTCATCTTTCTACTCATCTTCATAAACATCTGCATGCATCAGTTTTTCTTATTTTTGAATTTATGTTCTTTGCTGAAGACTCGACTTCCACCCTTCAAGTATGTGTAGTGTTGCTGAAAGGGTATTAAAATAAATTCTGATATTTAAAATGTAACTTACAAAATTTATTTGAATGTAGTCATGCTCCGTCTTCGTCTAACAAGTTTTCCATTTTGATTTTTAATTAATAATTTTAATTTATCAATTTCCTATTATAAATTATTAATCTTTAAGAGGAGTTGGAGTGGTTGCTGAATTTTGGGCTTCCAGCCTATCAAAAGTTAATAATTTTTTATGTAAATGTAAATAGTTTGGCTCTTTGCCAAGAAAATGTTGGAAATATTTTAAGCTTAGCATTTTCCAAGGGTGAAGAATCTTTCTCTCTTTCAAAGATTAACGCAATCTTAGAGTTTCAAAGTTTAAATAGAGCTTAAGGTTGATACCTAGTTGGATCGAAGGGAGATAAATACATTAATTTTTTCTTAGTATATATTCGATAAGGGTCAAGTCCCCTTAAATAAATATTTATTGGGCAAGTTGGGTGGGAATTTCGGCATATTCTTTCTAATACCATAACTATTCAAAGTTTTATTCAATAATAATTTATTATTTAATTATGTGAATTACAAATATAGTCATTATTATAATATAAAATATGAAGCAAGTCTAATTTTGAATAATTTATTGAATTATTTCCATTATTTTATTATATTATTTTGAGTTTATTACTAGAAATTTTAATTTAAACTAGAATGAAATAACTAATGCTTAATTAGATCCTTAAGATATTCGAGTTTTATGATTATCCGCTTTGAATTTTCAATCAAATACTTTCTCTGCATAGTAATATCATATTGTTAACACATTTTTAAACTAACATTATAAAATACATCTAATATATCTTTCTAAAAAATAGTAATTAATTAACGTTTATATAATAAATAATTACATCTTGGAAAGGCGATATATGTTTTGATGAAATTATACTTTATTCGTTTTTTTCTCTTGTTAAATCTATAATATATTATATACAAATATGAACCAATATCATTTTAAAAAGGTTTAATCTTATATTATAAAGTAAAATTCCTATATTGTTAATTAATAACCTAAAATTATTTGCAAATGAAATAAAAAAGTGAGTAAGACATTAGCTCTTCTCTATCCTAAAAATATTTTATTCAAATAAATTCACATAAATTGTAAAATTTAATGCTTCTACAATTTAAAAAACTCTAATAAAACTCTCTGGTTAAAGTCATGTTAATTGGACAAATTATTTATCAGAGTGTTGCCATAGTAAAATTTATCTTCCTACACTTTGATAATTATCCTTCTGTCATACAGTGTATTAGTCTATGTTCAAAATCAAACACCCTCATTAAATACTGATTATTTATCATTTGCATTTTGATATTTTTATGGATTTCTATAAATAACACAAATACTAAAATTGCTCTATAAAGTGTTTAACTACCTTAATATTTCTAAAATAGATAAAAATAGAAAATTTGAGAAATATAAATAAACATAAAATTTATAATTAATTATAACTTTAATGAATTAGGAGTGCGTGTAATACTAATCAGTTTTAGTTTTCTAATTAATTAATACATATTAGTGGTCTAGTAGTCTGGCCATAGTTTTTGGTGGTCTAGTGGTCAGCTGGTCTGGCCGGGGTTTCTGGGTCCACCGTATTGAAGCTAATGATGCACCTATTGTAGACGAAGTAAACGGAGATCAATACTACATCAATGTAACACTCAGCTACGACTTCAACACCGACTCCGCCGTTACCGGTGCTATCTTCCAGACATCAACTTCTTCCAACTCAGAATGAACATCCTTGAAAATCTTGAACTTGTCACAAGAGATGTTGAAAAATTTTCATTAGTAAGTACCGTGTCATACACCCCGGCCAGACCAGCTGACCACTAGACCACCAAAAACTATGGCCAGACTACTAGACCACTAATATGTATTAATTAATTAGAAAACTAAAACTGATAGTATTACACGCACTCCTAATTCATTAAAGTTATAATTAATTATAAATTTTATGTTTATTTATATTTCTCAAATTTCCTATTTTTATCTATTTTAGAAATACTATTTATTTGATTGACAGGATTTCGCTTAAAAACTTTTAATTAACAATTTATATTTGAAAACTTTTACTCAAACATGAGATTTTTTTCCTGTGAGAATTGGGAATAAACTGTCATTAAATTCCTCTTTTGTAGTAATACATTTGAATTTGGAAAATTAAATTTAAATTAATTTATTATAAATCTAAATCTTGGCAGTTAAAGTTGGCCAATTTAAACGATCTTGGGCTCATTCGATAGAGAATTCAAAATTAGCTGGACTTTACTATTTGTGGTACTATTTTATCGCATCCCTGGAGCGAGATAACTTCACTTTAATGTGAGGGTACAATTTAATTAATTTAAAGGTGTTTAATTAAAGTGAAGTTATCTCGCTCCAGGGATGCGATAAAATAGTACCACCAATAGTAAAGTCCAGCTAATTTTGAATTCTCTATCGAATGAGCCCAAGATCGTTTAAATTGGCCAACTTTAACTGCCAAGATTTAGATTTATAATAAATTAATTTAAATTTAATTTTCCAAATTCAAATGTATTACTACAATTATATATTAAATGGGTTATATTTATCCCCAAAAATTAATTAAATAGCCTATCTTGTATCATAATAATTTGAGTACTGAAGAGAAATTTGATATAGAAGGTGAATGAATAATCAATAAAATTACAAAAATGATAGATTTAAATCATAAATATATTTAGAATTAAATAAAATGACAATTATAAGTTTAATTGTTTATAAAATTAAAATATTTTTAAAAAGTTATAAAAATATTATGTAATTATATCTAAATTTGATTTTAACTCTTTTTCTTTGATAAATTAGACTGTTTTTCCTCATTTCAATTCCTTTAAAATGACCTTAAATAATTTGAAGAAAATGCATCTCAATTCTCTTTTTAATATTTTGTTATAAAATTAAATTATTTTATTTGTAATCTATACTACATAACTTATAGTATAAAGAGTATAATATTGATATTTAATTTAGGCTTTAGATTTATGCTAAATATCTTATTAATTTATAACCAGATAAATAAAGGAAATAAGTTTCTGTAGTGAGTTATTCAACAAACATAAACATTTTTATGATCCTCTAATTAAGATAAAGGACATTTTGACTATATAAAATTTAGATTGGGATTTTCCTAATCCTTCCAAAAAAATTACCGCTATAGTTATAAAATCAAGTTTCTAAAGCATGATTAAATTGTAGATTTTATAATGACATAGTTATAATTGAGGACAATTTAATTAATGAAATTTCAAGAGTTTAAAGTAAAACCCATATATATTTAAATTTATTTAGACAAAATATTAGAAATACTAATTTATCCTTCATAAAAGAAGCGAAACGGATTAACTCTAAAAATGCTAAAATTCATTTAAATCTACATTCATCATAAGCTAAAATTAAATTAAAATTTGAGTCAAAACATTATAACACTGAATAATTTATTAGTTAAAAAAAAGGTTTGATACGAAATAATGAAATATAAAAACTAAACATAAATTTGATAACTTAAAATCATAATTTTAAATTCTGTAAATTAAATCACATAATAAAACTATAATTAAATAAATAATATCGTAAAATAGTTTAATATTATATTATCACAATATGAATAAATACGATCTTTAATCATGTTTTTAAATTAATATGCATTGTTTAACTATAAATCTGTCATTATTTTATAATTAAAAATATAAAATAATCATTGTGTCTACTTTAGTACAAAACATAAACCGTTGTTAATATTACTAATATATTGATTTAACTATAAACGACCATTATAAGCAGACAATTATTTTGCTTATATATTATTACAGAATTTATTTTATTTAATCAAAAAAATATAAATAGAATATGTTTATATTGCAAAAAATGATTTTATAAAATTAATGATATTTTTAATTCTTTTTTTAATAATTTACCTACCATCATGATCAACAACAACAACATCAAGTATATACTTGTTTTATTTTAATTTATTGAGTCTAAGTACAGTAATTTCGTTTGCATATATAAATTATCTCTCGATAATTCACTTAGAACATATTTTTAATTTAAATATCTATATAACTTTTTTTATGCTACAATCTTAAGATCATTCAAATTATTGTAATTTAATATTAAAAAATTATAATTAAAACACACAATCAATTCTCAGGGGACCCCCAATCATATATTTGTTGGCAGAATGTAAAATGCTTGCCCTTTTCAATTGTTTCTTGTATTTATATTTTTTAGTTCAGCAACTCATTTTTTTATTTGTGTATACAGTATCTTTTGATATCTTTTTTGAGGATTATCTTTGATCTCTTGTTCGTTCTATTATCTTGTCCGTGAGTCCGTTAATTCGGTTAATTAGTTCCATGCTTTTCTTTTATCATTTCGTTAAAGATGAAAACTTATATGATAATAAAGGTTATAAGACAATTGGCTTTGAAATTTAGCATATTTATATTTAGCTAAAATAAAGAAAAAATCGTGAATGCAAAAATACCCGAATATATAGAAATATGTAATATACATACTAGAAGCATCTTTAAAGTTATTTATTGAAAAATAAATTTTTAAAAAAGGAACTATATATTATTGTAAGTCGAACTATTAATACTTAATTTATTTTAATACTTAAGCCTATTTTTAATTATAATATTTGGATTTAATATCTTTAAATATGCTTTTTTATATTATAAAAAAAAAGAAATGAAATTTGTTTTTGGCCTATATTAAGTTTCTTTTATTCATAAATAAAAACGCTAATAATTGTCAAATAATTTACTAATAAAAGAAACAAATCTTTAAATTATAAATATTTCTATGTATAATTAATTTATTTGACTTAAGTATAAAACAGTGAATAAATAAACTTACACATTGACAAAAAATATGTAATTTTATAAATATAAAGAATTATAAATAAAAACAAAAGGGGGGGTCTAAGTCGGTGCCACTCAATTTTTAAAATCCTAAGTCGGTACCATATGAAAAAGATTTTTACCCCAAAATCCTAAGTCGGTACCTTTTTTACATTCAAAAAAATTATAAGTAATTAATAATATATTAAAAATCTCAGCTTAGGAATCATCTAGTTTTTCTTTTTTCATTTTGACATGTCTTCTCTAAAGAGCCTTCATTAAAAAGTCATGCTAATTAACTTTGGTTACTGTGCTATAAAAATTTTTAATAAATCTTTTAAGTTAAAACCATAAACTTTCAATTTAGTTTGTACCTCTTAAATTTCTTGGTTTTGTATTTTCATTGTTGTTTTCATCTTCATCTTACAATTCAAAATCTTGATCTTATTTGTTATCTTCTTCTTCAAATTCTTCATCATAAACTTCATCATTTTCATTATCATTTTCTACATCATCACTTTATTAATATTATTGTTGCTTTTAATGAATAACATATTAAATTTGAATTCCTCATGGACAAGTGTGTCATTTCTTGATCTTAGTTTCTTATTCAGTAAACATACACTGCATTTCACATCTCTCAAGAATCCCAATATCTTAAAGTGCTTCAATAACATTTTTGATATCCTTAAAAAATATTGTAAAACATCAATAATTTTATCAGCGGTATTTACAATATCTTCATGCCATTTTTTTCTTTACATTAAATAATTAATTAAAAAATATAATAATAATAATAATAATAATAATAATAATTAACTCGCATCGAGGGTTCAGAGACCCCCTGAGCATATCAATTATGAAGGAACTCAGTTCCTTTGGTTGTTTCTTCTCTTTCTGTTGTGGTTTCTCTTGGGTTTTCTTTGTTGTCTTCGGTTGTTTTTCGTTTTTCTACCCTTTTTAGAACCATAGTTCTGGTTCTATCTTCTCTAGTCTTATCTTAAAATTGTGACTTGGTCGTCATTTATGTGTTATATTTAATGGGTGATTAGACTTATAAGGTTTTGACTGAGAATTTAATAAGACCGAGGGAAATATATGATTTAAAATTTTTTCATTAAGAAGATGAGATCGGTTGAGAGGTTCTTGGAAAAATTCCAAGGGGTTTTAAATCTGATAGTGTTTGTATTAAGCATGAAGTCCTGGTCTGTGTCACATTGCATTATGACATCTTAGTTGTAAGCTCTGAGCTTGTCAATAGTGTTAAGGAATGTTATTTCCTTAGGGGTGTCTTTGTGGTTAGCAATTGTGTGTTGGGCTTTAGTCTCTCTATCTAATATATCTTCAACTTATTCGAAGTAGTAGGCAATAAGGTTGGATATGCCTTGGGTTACCGATTAGATTCTTAAAGAGACGATTTACTCTTTGAGCTCTAGGGCTGAGAAAAGAGTTTTGGCTGAGACTTTGGTTCCACTGTTAGCCTCTATGAATAGTTTGTTGTAGGCTTTGTCGGAAGCAGAGAGATAGAATTCAGGTTTGGCTTTAATACTTGTTGAAGCCTTGTCTTTCATGTCAGCATCTCTGTGAGCACACATATTTAATAATGATTAATTTATTAATTAGGAATCTTATTAATTCTGATTAAATTTTTCCTAGTAGGAAATCTTTTTAAAGGGTGATTCCTTAATAGTGGCTGTTAAAAGTTCCTATTTAGTAGGTAAATTATTGATTGACGTATTTGAAGACGTCAATGAGCCTCCTTCATAAAAGAGACTTCGGCTTCTGAATCGTAGTCTAGGGAGCTAGACACGTCTAATGGCCTTTGGAGAATGGCACATTGGGAAGCTAAGTATTCCTGCTCTTCCTGTAGGAACTATTAGTTAAGGGTATCAAACTCCTGAGGAGTGTACCTGTTTTGGAATTGTGAGAGGGCGCTAGAAAGTGGATGGAAATCCAACTTGGTATTAACTAGCGGGGAGGGTTTGGGTAAGGAAGGCTAAGGAATGTACTCTGGAGACTAAGCGTCCAGATATCCAAAATCAGTAGATGGCTGTTAGGCCTTAGGAATCCATTTGTTGTTAACTTAGACTAGGTAGAGTGACTGAGCTAGGAGCTCGAGCCAGTTGGCAACATAGTGGTTGTTTTGGTTGTGGGCTCTGATTTTGGCTTCATTTCTGAGTTTGAAGATTAGGGCTGGGTTGATTTAAGCAACTTTCTTGGCGATGTAGATAACTTTCTGAATTGTAAGATGACCCCAATCGTTGTTCATAGACTCGGAGATGATGATGTCTATAATGTCTTTGAGTCTGGATCCTCTGATGAGAGTTGAAATGAAGTTCTTTGTGTAGGTCGAGAAGTTGGGCATTTCGCTCTTATGTTCCTCTCACTGAGATTATAATTTAATAACATTAAAAAATATTATCAAAAGAAAAATTAAGTTAACTTCAAAATAAATAATTATTTTTTTGAATAAAAAAAAAATTATTTTTATGTGGTACCAACTTAGGATTTTGGGGTAAAAAATTTTGTTCATATGGTACCGACTTAGGATTTTCAAAATTGAGTGGCACCGACTTAGACCCCCCCCCCAAACAAAATTAAAATATAATTATAAATTATTAATATAATAAAAATGGGTGCAAGTAGTCAAATATAATTTTTATCACTTGAGACCATATGAAACATAATTAAATTATAATAAATAGAATTTATTAAAAATAATTATAATAATTTCTAGAGAATTATGATTTATAATACGAAAACTTTAATTATTGATAAAATACAAAATAATAGGAAATTTATTTTGCTAATTAAAATGAAACAAGCAAGAAATTGGTAATCATTAATTATTTCTCGTATATTAAAAATAAAAATGGCTATAAATTAGGGCATTCATTTCTTGCGAAATACTAACTGAAACTTATTATTTGCTTGATTATTAATTAAACTTATTTAATTTCCAAATATTTTATGTTTCAGCAGAGACGTTTAAGTGTTTATGTATGCAGTATTATTAGTATTATGCTTATTAAATATTATGGATTGAGAATTGCAATTGCACTCATAGTTTTAAGTATTTTTAGGAGTGTAATTCAAATGGAAAGTTTTTTAGAAATGAAATCAACTTTAAGTACACTTAATTTCTCATGCTAATAAAACTCTATCAAAAATGTTAGCATTTAAATTAGAAATTTAATTGATCTAATAATTATTTTATTACTTACTTAATTTCTTTGTATTATTGTAGGGCATCCAATATTTGTTTCATCTTTAATTTAAAATTAAGTAATTCTTTTCAGTTTTGATTAAATTTTGAATAATTCTAATTTTTAAAAATTCATATACAATAATTAATTATTATTCGGACCTACTGTCCAGACGGTTTGTCACCTGACCAATTCTGACAGGGTAGGGGGTTCGAAACGGGTTCGCTGATATTTGTACCTGGTAAAAAATACGGAATATCCCAGGGTTCTGTAGTGTCTGTACCTGGTAAAAAGCACGGGATACTCGTACGGAGCTGGTATGACGTTAAATGGCAGAACATGACCCGGCTTGGAAATCCGGAGTGGCTACATGGAAGAAAGGACACGTGTTTGGACTACGGTCGAGTTTGGTGAAAACCACACCTGATGATTCTGGAGAGGAGGTCTGGAGGAAGATTACCTTCAGTATTATTTCCCCTTAATATTAATTTCCTAATAACTTAACTAACTAATAACTAATTAATTATTTTAATCATATTAATACTCAAACTTATTATGAAAATCAAAAATGGAAATCTCTCTGATTATTGCTATTCTTCCTCTTTATCATCCTCTTTTTTTCTTCATCTTCATCTTCATCGTCAAATTCAACTTCTATGTTTGCTCTCTCTGTCACTCTGCGAAGCACCAGTCCAGCTGCACCTGTGGTCTTACCAGGTAGGACCACTATATAAAAAAATAAAGATATGTTTTTTTAACTTACATTTTTAATGAGTGCTCTATCTCCACCTGCATTTGATCTTTAAGTATTCGAATTACTATATTAAGTTTTTGATTAAATTTAAAGTTTTCATATTATAAATCATAAATGATTTATTAATAATTTCAATGTATTTTAAGAATTAATATATTCAAGGTTTTTACAACTATTTTGACGGATTAAATTTTATCAAAATACATTTGGGATTGATATGCCTATGTGTCATCATTTATGAAATTTACTCGTGTCACGTATTACCAAATTATCTGGGTTTATCTGTTTTTATTTGAAATAATTTGTCCAAAGATTTGTTTTGAGTCTCATTCTGAGAGACATATAGCTTAGTTTTTATCTAGCCTGCTTTTTAAATAAAACCTTTAAATATTACCAAGGATTTTAGAATGTCTTTGGCAAAACTTTGACAGAATAATTGCAATTCTTGTTTTTACAAGAAGTTGTTATCTATATGTATATATTATTTGGAGAGTGGTTTGTAGTATTTTAGATATGTTGTCAATTTCGACCTCTGTCCAATATTAATCTGCAACTAGACCTATGATATTTCTAGTCTATATGTATTTAAATTTAAAATTTAAAATTGATTGATTCAATATAATAACTTATTAAATACAATATGTGTCTATCGTATAAGTTACCACATTATTTATAAATCTTTTGTTTTTCACGTTTCAAACTTTAATTATTAGAGATAGTTCACCTTAATATTTTTTAATCTTATCTTACATTTCCACCTTAAAATTGTGTAGTCTTATTTAAAATTAAGAAGGGCTTTGTTAATATACTTTTGACTTATTACTACTACTAAATCTTTCTTGGAAGTTAATCTAAACGATAGCATAAGTTTAGAACATTTTTATTGTTCTTTAATGTTAGAAGAATCTTATTATTATTATTTAATGGTTTACGGAAATCAAATACTGGGGCTTAAGCCAACCAGATAGGATAACCAGATATTCATACTTTGACTTTTGGCGATCCAATTCATCTTTTCCAAGGGACTTTTTCCCCTCATACTTCAACAAACTTCACACCTTGCACGTTCACATATTTGCCTCAAGGTAAGGACTTATGTGGTATTTTGCTACTTCGTATGTTTTCTCTTGTTAATTTCTCCAGCTGCTTTTTCTATGAGTAAGAACCTTATAATTTCTGTTTAGTGGGCAATATTTTGATACTTACCTAGTAAGCCACAGCATTTGGCATTTATCCAAAGTTGACTTAGTTATAAAGGGAATGGCAATTGATAAAGAAGTATTTTCGATAACGGTTAGTTATGGCTCTTGATTTAATGCAAAACATTCTATCTGATTAACTAATTGGATATCCAGTAGCTCAAAATGTCGAAGTTATTTTTAATATTATATATCCTATAATTTGAATGTTTAAAATTTATGATTACGATCCTTTATCCAGCATTATATCTTTTCAAGCATTTTTTAAATTAAAGATGAGAATTCTTTTACATCTTGAGGTCTTATTGACTCCATTGCAGAATGAATAATAAGAAGCTTAAGGAATTTACTTTATTAAGTTATTTTAGTACTTTAAATTTTTTTAAATACACCATTAAAACTGCTTTGTTAAGGAAGAATATCATTTTATGATTAATCTTTGCTACCCTAGACAAGTATAGTGTAATTTTATAATAATAGTAGGAGTTGATTGCTTAAGGCAAGGGAATTTAAAAATAGAGATCAAATTTAATTAGAAGATCTCTAATATATAATAATCTGATATTAATTATTACTAATTCATGTATAATAATTAGATGCCATAAATTATTAAAGATCGCATTAGGTTTTTAAGAAATATTTACCTGCCCTACTATTTTGGGTTTTCCTGATTAAGTAGCTCCAGAAGTTGTACAAGCAAAACTTATTCCACCAACGACTGAATGAGTAATATCTCAATATGTATTTTTTTAAATTTTCCCATTTTTTGCTTCCATCATTTGCTTTCAAGCTTACGAAGTCGTACTTTTTGTTTCCTCGTCACTCAACATATATTAGTAATAATTAATACTGTGTGTAATTTGAATATTAAATATATTAATGCTTTTATTTGTTGGAACTATTTAAAATAATTTATAACATATTCTAAAATTTATATTATTGTTATACAATTATTTATCGATAGTGAACTTCTTAAAAATATTAATTAACTATTAGATTTAAAAATTACATAACAAAAATGTAAAATCCTCTATTTTTATTGTTTAATAAAATAAAATCTAGAAATATAAAATGAATAATTTGATATAAAATAAGAATGAAAAAGTTTCTTAAGAATAATGATAATGAGTTAAAAATAAGAAATTCAAGATACATTAGAGTAAAGTAGCATAGATCATAGTTAAACTCATAAAGAACATGTTATCATTATTCAATAGTCAATATGAGGGCAAAAAGATCAAATTAGATTAATTATTGTATTACTTACGTAAAAAAGATTTTATTCATAATATTCTAAGCATACAAACTTAATTATTATGAAAATTCTCTTACTCTTAAATTAAAAAAATTCAACATGTAATTTAATTTAACAGTTTAGATTTGCGTTTAAGGAATCTTGATTTTTAGCAAAAAGGTTTTTATGCATTTAATTTTAATGACTCATCAATAAAAGTGATAGCTTATTTCTGAATTATCGAGCGTTCATTTGTTATAATATTTTATCCTTAACAGTTTTGTTTGTACTTTATATAATAAAATAGAGACAAAATTACTAGTTTTCATAAATTTTAAATTAAATAGATTCAATTATTTAGTTGTCAAAGACTTTATTTGAGTAATATGAATTTTTAATTAAATATTTTCATGATATGAATAACGATGGACAATGAAAGAATTAAATCTTCCAATAAATTCAACTATGATTTATGTATATTCTGGTTCATTTATTTATATTACATAAATTATATAAATATAATTTATATTAATGCAAACGGCCCGGCACCAAAAACACGCAAAAATATTTTCCGATTAATTTTCATTCCGATATTACGTATTTATTTTTTTACTTAACTATTAAAATCTGAAAATACGTAAAAAAAAGAACTTTTAAATTATCAAAATCTAATTTTTATATTAATATATAAGACTTTACTTTTTTAAGTATTTGTATTATATAAAACAAAAATTATGAAATTTTGATCAATCTCTTGTTTAAACATTGTGAGTTTAATTGAGTATTTTCAGTAAATATAATATTAAATTCTATAGCCAATAAGTAATATCTAATATCAAATCTTGAAAATAATTTTTTTTAATGATAATAACTTTTTAATATTAATGCTAAGTTTCATTCAGAAAAGCATATCTTAAATATTCTTGAATAATAAAAAAATTATTGAAATACATTAGATTTGGATAAATGAATTAAAAATCATAATCGTGTAAGTTATAAATTAAGAATGACATAAAATTAATAATATATCAATTATTCGACAGATCCGCAATTTTAACTGCATTTTACTACAGGTAATATTCCTTAATCAACCCAGAAAGCTAAATATTTTCATTTTGAGTTAACTCAAAAATAGTATAATTGATTTTTTTTCTCTTGAAAGAAAAATTATAATCATTATATTAATAATAACCACCATTTTATATTGAATGCGCTCTTCAGAATAAATAATATAACAATTTTTTAGAAATATTCCAAAAATACAAAAGCATATAAATTAATAAGTTTTATTTATAATTCAATTTCAAATTAAATATATTCCTAAAATAAGAATGATTTAAATATCTGTTACGAAATCTTATAAATAATAAAGCAATTAATTTAAGGTAATATATTATTTTTAAAAATTGTAATTGAAATAAATTTTAGTTAATTATAATTCTTCAATAAAAAATTTAAGCAAAGATACTATTGATAAAATAGATAAAAAAAGGAAATTTAAGAAATTCATTTTTATCATTTGAAAAGTATAAATATAAACTGCCATGAATTAGGAGTATTAGTAATTAAATTTGATTTAAATGTAATTATGACCAAATTTAACTAATTAAAAAATATGTATTTAATTGTACAGATTGTGCAAAAATATAATTATCCAACAAGAGTCGGTAGTGTGCAGATATATTATATTAATACTTTAAATATATAATTACATAAATGGAAATGTCATTATGAATATTGCTCCTCAGCATCTGTGTCTCTCGAAGTAGTTCTATTCGAGTTGTGATCGTTTTATGCTTTATCTTGCTTGTCCTCGCTCCAAATAGTCTCCTCCTCAGTTCTGTCCTAGAGATAGTTTGCCAACAGTACTGCATTGAAGGTAAACTTTAGCTTGCTTGATTTGCCTTCTACCTTTGGTGATACTATTATGCATCTCCTCTCTAAGCAATCCTTCTCTTCTTCCGACATTTTGTTCCAGGGTAGGTCG
>ARYC01012326.1:0-12894 GCA_000711775.1 Oxytricha trifallax | reverse complement strand
TATCTAGGTCTTGGTACAAGAGGTACATCAACATAGAAGTCTATGATTGAAAGGTCAAAGTTTAAACACATGCTATACTTGGTGGAATAAGTGAAGATAATGAGCTCGTGATTTATGTTATTCAGCCTAGCTCAATATAGTCCGAGTAATACATAAAGTTCCTATAATAGCTCAGGGATAAGTACGCTGACTAAGAGATCATTCTGTTTGTGATAACTTATCAGCTCATAAAACTAATGACTCAAGGAAGGAATTTGAATGGCTAAACATAACACCTGTATTTAATGTTCCTTGTAGCCCTCAATTTAAAGGAATTGAGTTATATTGGGGGTTATTGAAAGGCAACTACAAGAAACATCTTCTCTATCACTTGATGCATGATTTGAAGATGATACAATCGATTTTATTAAAAGTGTTGCTAAGAGAGTCAGCGATGAGGTAGCTAAAGTATGCGTAAGAGAAAGGAGATTTTGTGTTTATGAATAAGTTTTAGATTTAAACGAATGAATAACTTCACATATTAAATAAGGCCTTAAAGGAATTTTCCTTCTCTCTCTTTTCTTCTTCTTATGGCTTGCTTAGGCAAATGTTTTTTTTTTAAGTGGCAGCTCCTGCATCTATGTTCATCTCATCTGGTTTTTAGAAATCTTTGAAGAGTCTCTTCCACAATTCATGTTTTACTTGAGACTTTCTCTCACTGTTTAATTTGCTGCGCTATTTCATCAAGTATATAGCAGTGCCCGGTTTTTCTATAAATTTAGAAGTCTGAGCTTACTAGAGATGAATGGATGCTTCTGTAGTTCCTGCAGCCAAGTGTCGCTGATTTTAATTCCCTGCTTCTCTTTTTCTTCAGGAGAGATGCTGTAGCGTTTCTTGTGTGCTTCTTAAATAATTCAATTTAAGTACTCAAGTTTCAGAGTTCCAAGAACACCAAATAAGAAGTTTCTCTCTGGTAACTTATTAGAGAGTTGTAACTTAGAAGGAAGATAAATAGCACCATCTGGATCGCTCATAGAATCATCAAAGAGGTTTGTCTCTGAGATTTCAGGGTAGACAGGGATCTCGATCATTCTTATTTCATTAGACTTAAAAGCTTTTTTATTTGCACTTAGTAAGGCTTTTAAGAATGAGATTTAGTTCCCTCCTTAGTTTTCAAGAACAATCCAATTAAATGGATTTATTAATCTTCCTTAAGAACTTATCTTGCTATACCAAGTATCTGAATAAGTCTTTTTTACTTCGAAATTTTACTATTAAATCTTGAGATCGAATTCTCTTCATTGCATTATTCATAGACTCCATCTTGCTTCCTCTTTCTAGAAATGTTAATTAAATTTAAAACTATAGATATCCATTCTAAGTTTATTAAAATCTTACTACTTAATAGGGAGGACCTACTGGAGGTCAATTTTGAAAAGATATGCGAAGAAGCATTGAAAAACTTGCTCAAAGTTTCACAGATTGATTTCCATTTTATAAATTCTTCTCTCTTTTAGACTGCTTTATCAGAGATGCTGCCTGGAACCTGTACTCCATTTTATTCACAGAAATTTAATAAAATTAGAGATGTTTAATAAATTAAAATTAACTCAGTCTTATTAATAAATAATGCCTAAAATTAATTAAAACATCCCAATTAAGAGTTCTTATTAAATTAAAACTATTAGTAGAAAGTTTAATCTCTGATCTTTAAAACTTTGAAAGTTTTAATTTTTTAATTTTAATTTATTAAACATCTCTAATTATTAAATTTCTGTGAATAAAATGGAGTACAGGTTCCAGGCAGCATTTCTGATATAGCAGTCTAAAAGCCAGAAGTGACTTTTTTTACAGCAAAAGCACACAAAGAACTGAGGAACTTAAAGTTGTTGAAATTAAGAATGACAGTAAAATATCTTGCAGGGATCCTTAGAAGAGGAAAAAAAGTTGAATATGAAGAAGATGATTATAAGCTAATATAAGAGACTAAAATCAGTCTTAAATATATTTAATGTTTTATTTTATTTAAATTTCGATTGATAATTCACTATCTTTACCTTACTAACACTCTATATATATATTAAAATAAATAATGAACAATTAAATCCAATTTGACTCTGGCTAGCAAGCTTATTGCGTTTTTTTGGCATTAAGCAAATACGTTATATACGATATAATAGAAAATATTGAATTTCATTTTATTTACTTGCTTAATTTTGCTGAAAGTTGAACTATATAAAAGTATGAAATTAATGGAGATAGGGTGGTTCTTAATTTAAATTCAAATTCAAATAAATTATGTATTTTTATTATTATAAGAGATTTGGTTGCTTTTAAGAATTAAACTATGTACATTTTATATATATATATATAGAGGGGCCTTCGTAATTTAAAAAGCAACCAAATTAAATGAGCTGATTGAGTTAAATTTTATTCATAATTAAAGGCTATTACTAACAGCTATAAATGGCGACCCCCCTTAAATAGTAATCTAATCCAAGATGATAAGAAATACACGACCAATACTAATGGCTTCCAGTAGTGACAACATTCAAAACCCCAAAACCCCTTAGTGAGGTTTATAAGTGCTTTGATTTGTAGGGTATAGTTGGGGTCTTATTGGGGTTAGTAGAGAAATTAGGCCAATTTGCAAAATGAGAAATAGAAATTAGCGAAATTTAGGGTCTATTTATGATGATTAATATTTAGATTTACTGCTTAAGCTTAGGTATGGTACAAGTATTAATATAGATTTAGTCAAACCAGTAATGAATTATGCTGCTATAGCAAAGCTTCTGCGCAAGAGTGCCTCAACAGTTAGGTATCATTTTTGTTGGCTGTTTAGCATTTTACTTCTGGCACTTGAAAGCATCCTTCAAGAAAATAAAAGTTTTCACAGCACCATATTGACTACCTCTGCGACTCGAGGACTTTGAAGTATTGGGCACACTTTTCACGACTAGCGAGCTGTGATGTTTCATCGCAAGTTTTCTGACATGCGTATCTCTCCTTAAACTATAGCCAATATTTATAGAAGAAATGGTTTTACTTTCAAGACTGTCAACAGAGTGAAGAGAGTGATTGATTTTACAGTGCCATTTTATAGTAATAATTTAAACATTATATATATGATTTAATGAAGAGAGCTATTACTAATAACATCAAGTTCATACACGCTGATGAAGCAGTGTTTACATTCAACACCTTTATTAATAAGTCTTGGTATAAGAAGTATGATAATATAGAAGTCTATGATTAATAAGTGAAGGTAGTCACCCATGCAATTTTAGCTGGTATAAATGAAGATCCAGGCTTAGAGAGTTATGTTATTCACCCTCGCTCAAAGCGAGAGTAGTATATAGAGTTCCTACATAAGCTCAGAGAGAAGTATAGTAACCAAGAGATCATCCTGTTTGTTGATAACCTCTCCGTTCATAAGACTAAGGAGTCTAAGAAAGCTTATGAAGAGCTAAACATAACTCCTGTATACAACGTTCCTTATAGCCCTTAATTTAATGGAATTGAATTCTACTGGATTTAAATCAAGACCCACTACAAGAAAATGCTACTATATAACCTAATGCATGACTTGCCAATAGATACAGTATACTTGATTCAGAGTAGCTGCAAGAGAGTAAGCATAGATAAGACGACAGTTTGTGCGAGAGAAGGAAGAATGAATGTTTATAAATAAGTATTAGATTTAAATGAATGAATAAGTTCACATATTAAATTAACCCAGAAAGTGATTAGGCTTCTCCTTCTTCTCCTCTTCTTATTGCTTGCTTGGGCCCATATTTATTCTTTTAGTGCCAGCTCCTGCATCTATGTTCATTTCATCTGGCTTTTAAAAATCTTTATAAAGTCTCTTGCTCACTTCATGAATAGCCTATGACTTTCTCTCTCTGTGAACCTTTGCATGCTCTTTCATTAGGAATATACCAGTTCCAGTTTTCCCTACAAAGTTATGTGTCAAAGCTTACTAGAGAGGTATGGATGCTTCTTAAGCTCCGCAAGCCAGGTCTCGCTTATTAGTATGCCTTGCTTCTTTTAATCTTCAGGAGAAATAGAGTAGCGTTTTTTGTGAGCTTCTTCAATGATCTCTCTGAAATGGCTCTCTCTTAAAGTGCCAAGAACACCAAAGAAGAAGCTCCTTTCTGGAAGTTTGTTAGAGAGTTGTTTCTTGGTAGGAAGATGAACTTCCAACTCTTCATCTTTCATCGCATTATCGTAGAGATTAGTGACTGAAATCTCTGGGTAGTTTGGTATTTCTATCAACTTAATTTCATTGTTTTTGAAGGCTTTCTTCTCATCACAGAGTTTCGCTCTTAGAAATGAGATTTTGGTACCTTTCATCGTTGGAAGGAATAAACCCACTATAGTATATGACTTAGTATATGTCACATGCTTACCATGCTAAGTGAGGTATCAATAAAGATCTTCCTTGCTTCTAAATCTTGAGATCATTTCTTAAGCTTCAACCCTCTTCATTGCAGTACTTATAGATTCCATCCTTGTTCCTTCTCTTATTATTGAATTTCAAATATTAATATATAGAGTTCTGAATCCTACTGTTAAAAATCTTAGCATTAAATATGGGCATCTTATAGGAGTTCAACCTGGTAAGGATACGTGGAGAAAGCTGGAGCTGTAACAAACTTCAGAGATGGAGCTCCATTTTTATCAATTTAGTTCCATTAAATTAGTACTAAATTTGTTTAAATTTAATTAGTACTGGTACTAAATTCGTTTAAATTTAATTGGTACCAATTTAATAGTACCAATACTTAATTAGTACCTAGTTTTAAACTAATGAGGTTTTAATGGAAAAGTTCCAAAATGGTTCAAAGCCTAATTGGTACCAGTACCAACCCGTTTTTAACTTGGTTGGTACCAAAATCGAAATTATTAAGTATGAAATTAGAAAAATTATATTTATAAACTAAGCATAAATATGATCTCTAACACCTTAAACTCAACCATAATTGTTGTCGTATCAACTCTTATACAGAATGACTATAACCAGAAAGGTTATTAGAGCTTAATAATAGAAATTTAAATTTGAATTTAAACATGGCGGCTAAATTAAATCGAAAAGCAGTTTCTCTTAGTAGTAGATAATCATAGCTAAACTTTGGCTCCTCCAAGAAACCAGAAGTAATTTATATTGAGAAGGAGGTTGAGCTAAGAGCTCTTGAGTTTGAAGCTGAGGTCTTTAAAATTTAATTAAAACAAGAAGTAGAGTGCAGAGATAGGAGTTTAAACATAAGTTGAATTAGTTGAGGAAGATAAAGAACAGCAACAAATGGAAAAAATTAAAACATTTTAATGTGAAGACTGCTAAAATTTCTTCTCAACAGAGTCTAGCTTGAAGAGGCACATCAAAGAGGTACACTCTGGTAGAGCTAAGATCTACTTTTAGCATGATAAAATAGATGGTAGATATTAGTGCAAAACATGCATAAAGTCTTATACTCACTCAACCAAAGTAAAGAGGCATATGCAGAAGCATCATTTAAGCGAATTCCTGATTAAAGATGAGGAAACTTAAAAGCTTGTACCTGCTAAAAGAAAAAATAAATCTCTTGAGTCATAAAGACAATAATAGGAAAGGCTCAAGAGGCAGAAGCGTTTTGAATCAATGAATCAGCGAGCAAATGGTACTCTTATAGCATGTCTTTAAGAGAGAGCTATGTATATACCTGCATTGAATGCAATTGATATTGAAAGCTGTATTGAAATTCCTTTCATTTTGACCTGCCAAACAAGGCTAAGCTTATAGTGGTTGATGAGTATGCTTACAAATTATATCCTTTTAAATATCTTATTAAAAACGAGCAGTATCAAAATGAATTTGCAAACGAATACATAATACTGAGGGAGGCTTAGAAAAAATAGTTTAAGAACTTACTTAGACTTGATGGAGTTATTCTTGGGCATGGCTTTGTTGCATTAAGACTGAAAAAGTTTGATTTGACTTTGAGAGAGTATCTCTATCATAATAGATACCCAGATGATTTAAATGAGATACTGTCAGAAATGATTAAAGGTGTTTAAGAGCTTCATGAACTTGGGTATTTTCATAGAGATTTGTAGCCTGAAAATGTGATGCTCAACCTCTGTCCTTTAGAAGTTGTAGTTATTGATTTCAATAGAGCCTTAAGATAAGAGATTGTAACATTAGCCAAGGTTCTTGGGACACCCGGATACTTCCCAATCAGAGAGAAGTGACAAATGGCTCTGTTTAGTGGGATGTATGGGCAGTTGCTGCTATCATAATAGAAAGTGACATAGAAAGCATGTCTTACTGTGGTACTAAGCATTAAAAACAATCAATTAGCTTAGCTTAGAATCATATAAAGTAAGAAGATGTCTGCGAAGAAATAAAAAGCATAGTAGAAATAATAATCGTGAGAGCTCCTTCATATCCTAGATAATCATTAGATGATATACTTGAGACATTCCAGAGAGCTAGATTCAAGAGATACCACAAAGATAAGCAGATAAAATTTGTTTGAATTAAGTACACTAATAATTATTAAATATTCATTAAATTCACATAAAACTTGCGTTTTCTCTACTAACCCCAATAAGACCCCAACTATACCCTACAAATCAAAGCACTTATAAACCTCACTAAGGGGTTTTGGGGTTTTGATTCTGTATAGGAGTTGATACGACAACAATTTAGACTTTGCTTCCATGAAATCGACATTATCAGAGGAAATACTCAAACCAAGAATTGCTAATTTTGTATGCATTTAAAACAAGTACAAAATTCTTAATCAATCAACTATGGTTAACTATTTTTAGTTAGTATAAAAAGACCAAATAAGATAATCTAAGAAAACAAAAAGAAGATTCTAAGTTAGAAATCATAGACCAAGAATTGGACCGAATAACATCTCAAAGCCACAAAGCTCATGTTAAGAATCTAGACACTAAAAAGATCCATTAATTAATTAAAATTGCCTAGAAAGGCTATATATTAAAATTGGAAGAAAGTAAATCAAATAGATCAAGACTAATCTAAAGAGATTAACTATGAATTTCGAGTGAGTCTCAGAACAATTACAAGGATTGTAATTTAATCAGATCCTTTTGTATTTTAAATTATGATAAGTTTATCAACATACACTACTTTATCAATGAGTTTTAAGAGTCTGAAATCTTACCAAACTAACATTATAATTTAATTTAATTCATAATTAACTAAAATTTAAATCGATTTTAATTTATTATATAATTAATAGAATTAATATTATATTGAGGATGAATTAACTGTAAAATAACATGAATGCTTTGATTTATTATATTTTTTCAATACTTATGTTTGTCCATTGATTTTTACTTTGAGTTATAGTAGAGATGAAATTTCATATTTAAAATAACAAGTATATATATATTATATATATATTGTTTTAAGCGATGCTTTGAAAAGTATAGATAATTGCTGTTGAAGATAAGCTATTCCAAGGTCTATATTGTGATCAATTTAGACATATTCATGGAGACTCTGAGAAGAATTATCCATTTGAAAAGTAACAGATAATAGCATATCTAGTTCATACTGAAAACCAGCATAATTAATTTGGACTTCTTCAATACTCAAGTTCTAAGTTAATATTTAATGAATGAACTAGTCGGTACAGATACATAATTTTTATTAAATTATTAGGGCATTTCAAGTTTCCCAGTTACCATACCATGATAAATTAATATTAGATACTTGTTTATATTATTATTATATTTTATTATCATAAAAGGTAGCTTCAATATTGTATCTTCTATAATTTCTCATTCATTATTCTACTAAAACAAGGATACTTGCTTGATTCATAATAAAAGTAATCATTAAAAACCCATCTTAATCAGGTATATAATAAATATAATTGTAGATTATACTATTATAAAACCTTTGTTAGGGATAATAAGTTATATTATGACATTCGTGAATATCATCTTACAATTGTAAAATATCTAAGTTTATTTTCATTTGGTTTTTTATCTGTCAATTTTATAATTAATGAGCCTATAAACTTGAATGTCTTTATAGGTAATATATGGCTCGCTTGTAATATGAAGGGAATTAAAAGCGTTTGTCTTTTAATTTATAGATACTCTTATTTAAATATGTTATTTTAGGTTAATTTTATTAATCTTCTTTCTTTTAATTACCTATTTATATTACTAAACATGATAATAATACCTATTTAATGTTACTCATATTATATCATTCAATTTAACTGATTTAGTTTGTATTAATATTTTATTCATTTTGATGTAATTAATATTTTTGGGTGAATTCAACATGAAGTCTCAAAAAAGTTCATCAATCCTAAAACTAAATATTTACTTATTTCTAAGTTAATTCTTCTACAATTTAGCTTACAACTATTTAGATTTGCTTATATATATATATTTATCCTTTTGGAATATCACTCCACAGTATATAGCTAGGAGCTTGTAATATTTGTCATTGATATTCTCTTATTACTTGCTTGAAAACATCTAAAAATAACCATAATTATATGCATTTTCATATTGTTTGTTGAAAAAACTATTGGGAAATCTAAATCAGTTTCTAGTCTTAATTGCTCTTTAATTTTTTTGCTTTAAAATAAGCAAGTATTTATTAACTGCATGAATGCTTGTCCTAACATCCTAAATTTATAGCGAGTGCAATTATTCAAATGTCCAGTGTTTTCATTTAAACTTTAAGATAACTATATTAATTCTTTTTAGCTTGCATTGAATTACTAATTAAGTGATACTATTCGACTATGAATATTGGTACTTTCAAATTCAGGTCTATTTTAAATTATAAATATTTTAAATGGCGAATAGTGATCAATTTTAAATAAAGTTTAAAAAAATGATACAACATATTTTTTCAAAATGTATCAAGGAATTTTATTATATCTAGCCTAACTTTTTAAAGTTTCTTATAAAACTAATTTAGACATATATATATATATATATATATATATATATATATATATATATATACATTATATATTCCAGATGCAATAGTACCTGAATAAATATTCTGCACTAAGATTGTTATGAATGTATCTGTAATAAGTGATTGCTATATTTATTGGCATTAACATTATTAAATTTGTTGATGTTCTTCAATAACTCTTAAAATTTAACAAATTGAACAATTATAATGTTACAATTTGAGATAATAAAACGCCATAGGTTATAAGAAAAATTAAATTATCATCCATCTCTTTGATTTTTTCACCTTTATTAGGCTAATTATGAAGTTTATCTCCAAACTTACAGTAATAAAAAATATACCTAGTGAACCACTTACACATTATTTCTTAAAAGAATAATATTAACCATAATTTAATATAGGTAAATCTATAATATATGCATTCTGCCAATCTTCTCTTAATTGCACCGTCGCTACACGTACCATATAAACATATAAAATATTATATTAATAACTAAATAATTTCTACTAATTAAGGAATTAATTTCAAATTACCAATGCTAAAAATGAAATTATAATGAATTTATTTTAATGGGAGAAGTCAAATATCACTCAATTTAATATTTAAAACTGCATGGAGATGTAATATCTAAATATATATACTAGCTAATTCACCGTAGTATAATTGTTTAAAAAGTATGCTATTTCGTTCAATTTAGATAGACGCTTTTATCATACTTCCCAGAATTAAACTGAGTTTAGTCTTAACTCAGGACAAACTTTTGAATCTCACTAAGCTGCATCCTTTTCAAAAAGTGGTAAGAACTCTTCCCTCTAAGTGGTAGCATTGGTTCTAAGAATAGAAGTATTATTATAGTCTTTTATATTAATCGTTTGATGGGCTAAATTAGCTTTATTCATTAAGTAATTTCTTTTTTAAGTATTTTAAAATCCTTCATCTAATCCTCCTTAGGGATAATCTCCATCTGAACTTTTTAGCTTCAAGTCTTAGTGTCGTCTCGATTGAGATAGTTTTGATATCTGTTAGGGACTTTTCAAGTAATTATTAACTAATGCTGAGCATTAGGAGTGCTGCTAAATACAAATCTTTCAATCATGAATCTATTAACCCCTTTTCAATTCATCATTGCCAACCTCTCTAGTGGGAGATATCATTAATAGAGCTGATTTGTGGAGTGAGGTTCGCAGACCTGCTGTTAACTTTCCATTTCTTTGTTTTATGAAATTGATTACAAAAATAGTTGTAATAGCATCATGCATCTCTTCCTATGATATAGTGCTAACTATTTTAATATAAATGTATCTCAATCTTCCATTATAAAGTGTGAAAATGTGAAGTGTGCGTGAACTTGAAAAATATCTGCTGGTCGAGTTTAATGATGTTGACTAGAGGTAGTGGATGATGCTAGATGTAAGCTTCTATCTGGGTTTAGTATAATGGTTCAATAATTAAACAGTATAATTATAATTAAAGTTAAATATTAGTTATAAATTTAATACAAATAACAGTATTATTCTTTATATAAGTTTTATTATAAAAAACTAGCTTATTTATATAAATTATTAGTTGTATATTTTGGTTTAAGTTAAGTAGAATTCAAATAATAGGGAATTATTTTGAGTTTAGTAGTTTTAACATTTCCAATTTTAAATCATATTTTTAAATATATCTGATTATTTTCATTTTCATTAGAAATAAATCCTATCAATAATATTATATTGATAATATAAATATTTAAGTTTGTTTGTTAGTTAGTTAGTTAGTTAATTATTATCTTGAGGTAAATTATATGTACAAAATAGAAACAACTTCTTAAATATTATTAGATGCAGTCACTAAGAGCCTTCTCATCTATTTACACTCCTGGGCTTTATTTCAATTAATTGTTCAAGTAAATAGAGCTTGTTGTAATTTCTCTTCATCATATTCCATTTCCTTCTTCTTGACATAGGTTATTTTATAATTCTCTGCACAGGTTGATAGTATTCGTGTTGCTCCAGTTTTCTTATTCTCTGATCTGGCTAGATCATATTGGAGATAATCTCAATTTGAGTATGACTTTCCATGTCAACTAATCATTTTTCTGTTACTTATTTCGAGAATCTTAATAATAATTTATATTTTCAAACTTAATTAATACAATAAATTCTTTTTATAATTAAGTTGTATATCTATATTTATATTATCGTAGTTAACTATGTATGTATTTGATTTTATAACACTTTTCACAGTATATATTGCAATTCAACTACCAACAAAGAATTATATGACAGCTTATGAATAAAAATATGGTCAATTCGATAAAACAAGACGAACATTTGTATTAGGACCCTCTTCAAATATGGAACAATAGACCCAACCTAACCTAGACATATAATCTCTATAATGAGTGCCAGTAAAGAGAAGCATCTTAACTCTACAATTAAACTCATTAAATTAAACCATAAAGATATTAAATATAAATTTTATTTTAAAATTTTCGTTTTCTAGTTCAATACAAAATACAGAGAAATTTCACACAATCCATAATCAAAACCCCAAAACCCTTTCAGTAGTTTGATTGAGTTTTTGATTGATAAAAGTGGACTATTAGTGCATACTTTATTAAGGTTTTAATAGGGTTTATGTAGGGGTTTAATGTTTAAATATTAGTATCTTAAGTGAGTATATGCGAGGTTTGGAGGGTCAGTTTATGACAGTGACTAAATAGATTTATTGTTTAAGTTGCGATATGGATGTGATGAATATAGTGAATAACTCAAGCCTGTTCTGAATTATACGTCTATAGCAAAGCTACTCAATAAATCTCCAGCAACTGTGAGGTCTCACTGTCTATTAGCATTGAATTTAAAGAGATAGCATCTTAATTCTAAGCCTAAGAGACCCTTAAAATTTTAGCAGCATCATATCGATTATCTAATTAATGATAAGACTCTTAAATACTGGGCTCACTTCTCTCTGACTTAGAGGGCTGTGATGTTTCATCGCCAATTTCCTGAGCTTCACATATCTGCTTAATCGATAGCTAACATATATAAAAAGAACGGAATTATCTTAAAAGACAGTCAATCGCATTAAGAGAGTGATTGACTTTAATGTTCCATTTTAAAAGACTAATTTAAAATATATATTCGATTAAATGCAGAGGTCTTAAGAGCATAATATAAAGTTCATACACGCTGATGAGGCAGTATTTACATTCAATACCTTTAAAACAAGGTCTTGGTACAAGAGGTAAAGTAATATAGAAGTTTATGACTAAAAGATTAAGGTGTAAAATCATGCTATTCTTGGTGGAATAAGTGTAGATAGTGGCCTCGAGACTTATGTTATTCACCCTCGTTCTATAAAGACTGAATAATATATTAAGTTCTTACAATAACTCAGAAACAAATACCCTGACTAAGAGATTATTCTGTTGTTGATAACTTATCAGTTCATAAAACTAAAGACTCAAGGAAGGAATATGAAAGGCTAAACATAACACCTGAATTTAATGTTCCTTACAGCCCTTAATTCAATGGAATTGAATTATATTGGGGGTTATTGAAAGGTCATTATAAGAAATTGCTGCTCTACCATCTGATGCATGATTTAAAGATAGATACAGTTGATTTTATTAAGAGCGCTGCTAAGAGAGTCAGCGATGAGAAAGCTAAAGTATGCGCAAGAGAAGGGAGATTTTGTGTATATAAATAAGTTTTAGATTTAAGCGAATGAACAAGTTCACACATTAAATTTGCCCGTAAAGGGATTTCGCTTCTCTTTCTTTTCTTCCTCTTAAGGTGCTTGGGCCTATGTTTCTTCTCTTAGTGCCAGCTCCTGCATCTATGTTCATCTCTTCTGGCTTTTATAAATCTTTCAAGAGCCTCTTACTCAATTCATGTTTTACTTTAGACTTTCTCTCTCTGTTTAATTTGCTGCGCTCTTTCATCAAGTATATAGCAGT
>ARYC01012325.1:0-13861 GCA_000711775.1 Oxytricha trifallax | reverse complement strand
ATTCCTTGTCAAGCCAATTTCCAAAGAACGCTATAAAAACTGAAAATTCTGTAATAGAGAAGCAAAGACTTGCAAGTGCCTGTTTTTAAATAAAAATTAATAATAAAAATGATTAAATCGCTTTGAGCGATTGCATTCCTTGTATTATTTAACTTAAATTAATTTATTTAAATACTATCTGTTCTCTAAAATGCCTTATATTAATATTCCCTCGTTATTTATTTCAAATTAATTAATTTAAAACTGGTAACTCTGATACTTGATCTATGATAAATATATAATTCTAATATACTTACTCTTTCTTAAATTTCAAAATTATTATTAATAAATCGCAAAATTAATGATTTCATCTAATCTTTCCTATTTATAATTAAGAGAGTTCTTTTAAAATAATTAAATTAAAAATGAAAGCAAAAATTAGAGTACTAAAATCAATTAATTAAAAACAGTTCCTAAGTATATAAAAATTAAATAAATATAATATATACAATAAAAAGTTTGGTGAATCAGGGAGAATATTGTAAGAAATTGAAACAGTTTAATTTTAAATTATTTTATAAGAGTTAAAAAAAATTACCGTTTTCGGGGATCAGATAAATTGAATATTCAATTAAGTAGCTAATCCCATTTTAATATAATTCATTTTCAATTTTAAAAATAATAATAATAATAATAAAATAAATAAATATACTTGTATCAACTATACCAAAATTCTATGACGAAGAAGATGATGATGAAGATGAAAAAATCTAAACTTGAAATTAAAAATGAATTTTTGTACTACTAAATTTAAATACACAGAGATCTAAAACCTGAAAACATTTTGATAGATAAAATAAAAAATGAAAAATATAATGCACAGAGATTTAAAGCCAGAAAATTTAGAGTGAACTCTGCCACTTTTTTTTACAATTAAATTCAAATTAAAAAAATGATGAAGATGAAGAAGATGAAGAAGAAGAAAATAAAAACAAATTTAATTTATTTATAATTTAATTTAAATTAAAAGTTTAACCCCACTCCCTTTTTTTCCCATATTCCCTTATACTTAATTCATATTTTAATTTAATAATTAATTTAATTTATTCTAAATATTCAAATATGCCTCATTTTTTTCCACATTTTTGATTCAGTAATTAAAAAAGATTTCGGCGACCACATTTCCGATTTTCATTTTGATTTTTTAATTCTTGCTCTACGATTTTCGCTCGATTTAATTCTGCAAAAATCAAGGGCAAAAAATAAACGCGGTTTTCTGAGAAATTCCAAAATTCGGGAGGTCATGTCCGTCTACTACAAAGTACTTTAATTTTATAATCCTCGTTATTTCGTATTAAACACATTTAATTAAATTCGTTTACGCACTTATCAAATTCTTATGCACATACGTATTGGGGTTTACGTATTGGGGTTTATATATATTCTCTTATTTTATAAAATTCTTTATATTAAAATGTATTAAAGATATATAATAAATAAAAATATATTCCATATAATAAAAAAGAAAATCATTGATAATCTTCTCAAAATCATCATCAATAGAGTACTTGTTGTTATTTATGATGGTATTTCCTAAATTACCATTACTTATATTTTCATCATCAAATTTATATAGGAAAGATTGTTGAGGTTGTCCTCCTTGATCTTCTGGGTCATTGTTAAATAGTTTCAACACACCTGCTTGACTGCTAATAGCTTGTATTTTCTTCAAAATTATAATAATAATATTGGAATTTGCCAGATTATAAACAAAAATTGTGAAAAGTTTTAGAAAAATATCTTCTAAAAGTTCTGCCTTAGTTTTGACTTCAAATCCATGCCTGAATATGAATTTTATTCTTAAAATTATTAAGGTTTTCCATCGTTATTTGATAATACAGATTTCTTTAGCAATTTCAATTTTTACTGATGTATCTCTTCTTAATTAATTAAACTATGTGAATTTCATTAATATTTTAGAAATAAAACTATTTATCATAAATGAGGAAAATATTCACTAAAAAAAAGAGTTTAAGTTTATAAGCTCATCATCTTCAGATTTCTTTCTATTTTTAAACTGATTACCTCCACTTCCCTTTTATTTCGATTTGTTTTTCTTTTTATTTTTATCTGGGGACTCTCTATCAGAATCTATGTCATCAAAGACCAACTATGCATGTTATTGTCTCAACATTTCTTTGTATATCTAAATACAGTAAACTTGTATGAAAAAAGATACTTATTTATTTATAAAAAATACAATTGAAATCAATAAAAATGAATTTACATGGAGAAATATTTAGAGATTTGTTTCTTGTAGCAGAGACACTTATAAGCGAAGACAGCCTTCTCAACCCATTTTTGTTTTATTCTTTGAACTATATTCTGCACTTTTTATTTGTCCTGTTTCTTAACAGCTTCATAAGCTGTTTTATCAATGTATTAAATGTAATTAATTAAATCAAATCTTAAAATAATTAAGTATTCCTGTAACATTTTTAATAAAAAATCTATTTTTATTTTATCAAGGACCAAATCTTTGATGTTCATAATAGAATACTTACTTAGTTGATTCTGAATTTTGTCTTTCTCTAACTATTCCTTAAGTTTTCGCTCATTTTCAAGTCTCTCATATTGCTCTTTTTCATTCTCTAGAGCTTTTTAATTTTCGCTATTTAAATTATACCTCAGTTTTGAATTGCCAAAGGTAGGATGTTATTTTTAGAAAGAATATGTGGGTTGATATGACGTTTCTTATTCTGCAAGAGATTACCATTATGAAAACACATTTTGTAGTAAATTTAATCCTTATAAATGTATTTAGATTAAGGCCAAGTAGACTACTAATCTTACTAAATTAAAGGTTTATAGTTATCTATGACATCTTAAAATGTACTAATTTCTCGCATTTTCCTCATTAAAGCAATTGAACTCTCTTTGCTCATACATTGTGAATCTTTATATATGCTGGTATTTGGACTTAATTTTGAAAGTGGTGGTTTCATAATAGTGATTTTGTTGGTGTCTATGTTTAAATTTTTAGTAGAGCCAAGCCTCATTTCTTGATTATTTTTCAGAAAATTTGGCACACCAGTAATATTAGAAGTTTGTGAGGTTTCACCTAAATTCATGGTGCTGGCTGAATTTTTAGGAAATAATTAATTATTATTTTGTCTAGACATGCCACTAGTATCACTTACTTACCAAAGATCTTCGTTGTTTATTTATTCTGGTGAGGTATTGTTGTACTATTATGAAACTTTTCTATATGATCAAAAATAAATAAAGTTTATTAAAAGATTGTTAGTCAGAGACTATTTCAAAAACTATTGCTTCAATTTCTCCCCTAAAACCCCTCCTCTAGCTTAAACTATATTGTTTTGGCTTAAATTTGGATTTAAAATGGGAGGCTTATTATATGGATTTGATTTGTAGTTAGGTGTAGGTGAGGTAAAAAGCAGAGATTTCTGTGAATATTAGTTATTATTATCTGTGAATTGTGGTTTGATTTATTACGATGATGATAAAGTTTAAATGTTTATAATCATTATAAAACTAATTATTAAAAATCGTATTAATCATAAAGTCTAATTAAGAGAAACGTTGCTACTGGTATTTAACATAGATTATTAAATCAAGGAAGGCATGAGAGACTTATCATTTATCTGATCACTTTGCATCTAAAATTATATATATCATAATCAAAATTCTATCAATAAATATTGTTAATATATTTGCTTTTAATGGATAGTTAAATAACAATTTGAAGTAACATTAATGTATTCATTTAAATATATCTTTGACCCCAAAACCTTTCTAAAATTGAAATTGGAATTTTTAACACTTTAAGACTGATCAATACTGGTGGGAGCTGGTGTTTATGCGAAACTTCTTAATTTACTTAATAAACTGTTTTGCAGAGCATCAGACATTCCATTTTTACTACTGTTTAAATTTAATTTTTATGTTAATTTATCAGATAATTGTGATTGATTCAGATTTAATATATATATATATAAAGCTGAATAATACTGAATCATAACATTTATTTAACAAATTCCATAAAATTGATTAAATATCATTATCAAAAATAATCAAATGCATTCAGATTTGAAGAAGACAACTTTTACTAGAGAGTTCCTGACACATTTATAATTTATTTATAGAAGTCTTGTGATAAATTTCGCTTTGATTTTTGTTTCTACTCAGGACTTTATTTATTCTATTATATATTTAAGATTATATCTTAAAATTTCCAAAAGTTGCATTTACATTTTAAATATATAAATTTTAATGCGACTTATCTTGCTAGACATAGATTAATTAATTGATGAAATATTGTTCTAAGAATTCTTAGATAAATTTTATATAATGCTCTAATTTCTACTGTTGCAATTAGTAGCATCCTTATTTTGGTACATTTTAAATAATATCATATATATAATAAAGATATTCAGAAATAAATAAATTAAATTATGACATAAATATGAAAAACATTAATATTATTAATGCATTTTGAAATAGTCATTATTACTAGGTGTCATCGATTTAGTGCTGGAAAATTAATAAGCAATACTGAAATTGCTTTAGCTATTATTTTTAATTGTTTCTTCTTGAAATTCATATAAATTGTGATTTAATCCCAGTTACAACGGAGTAGTCACTTTTCTATCATTGCCTAGAAATCTTAAAATCATAAGTATATTGGCAATATATATTATAATAATTAACAAGTTTATTATTATTCCAATAAAAGTATATACAACACATTTAATCTGTTAAAGCCTATAGTTTCGTTTTGATTATTTTTACTATTTTAATTAATATTTTGTAGCGAAGTAAGTGATTTAGATCTTTGTTCATGATTTTACTAGGATTATGAATTATTATCAATTGGTTTATTTAACACATTTATTAGATTTGGATTAAGTGAGAATATAATATTTTTAGAAAAATTCTTACAAATTTGAGTTGGTCTCTTGAAATGTAAAAATTCATAAATCATATTTTAATGAGAATTTTTCTTTGGATTAATGGGCATTCTTTGCTAACATTGAACTCTGAGAGTTTAACTAAGGCAAGAGTTTTGAACTTTAATTACTAACTATTCCGCCAACAATATTTTATGAGCTGTTTATTTAAATTCAATATAAAATATTTCAGTATGATATATGTAATCTCTTTATAAAATTTATACAATTAATTTTTTAAAATGTTTGCGGGATGTTTGGGTGGAAGCATATTTTAAAAGTTTCACTATAATGCAGACTACAGATTATTGTTAGTTTTTATTTAATTATTACTCACTCCATTATTATTATTTTACTAGTTTTAGTTATTGTTATTATTCAATTGTTAATTGGACCTACCCTCCCCTATATATCCAGTTTAGTTTATGTATTCACATTTTAATTGCTGCTCGTTTGAGATACGTTCAGTGATTATTTATTATATATACATAATATTTTCACTTTTTGGGTTATTAATTATTCTTATAGAGGTATAATTAATTCAAAAAAGATTTTAAATATGATTTAGATGATAAACTTTTCGAGGCATTGGTAAACATATTCATTTTGGTATCTCCATTGAATAAAGGGCTACTATTATCAAAGTTTTTTGTTTTCATTTTGTATGCTGATTATTAATAAATTAGAGACTCTGTTAAAAAAGCTAAATTATTTGCCTATATTATAAACTTTTTCGAATTAATTATCATAAAAATATTAAGTAAATTTTATTTTTTATCTTTTTATCTTGATTATCAGAAGAAAAAACATCAAAAAATATAAATTTATATTCTTGTGTTGATAAGTTACTTCTAATTTTAGATAAAATTTATTTATTAAAAAATTGCTAAATTTATATAAAAGTGATGCATTTTTTTACTAAATTACTTAATTAAATACAACTTTACAAATTAAAATAAATTATGAGGAACAGTTAAAATTAATGTATTTTAAACATTAGAAATTTTGATTAAAAATATAGTTTATACAATAACAGATATATTTAAAATATATTTTAGAACAGCATTTTACTAATAGCACTATTCTCTATCGCTTTTTACTAAGTATCTGCCAGATGTAATTGTCACTAATCATCTTAGAAGAACGCATTAATATAAATTATAAAAATAGTTTTAGTAAATATGTCGGTTGAAAATTTAAATATAAATTAAATATTAGAAAATATTTTACATAACTATATATTTTTAGCATTTTCTTAAGCCAAGTCTTAATCATAGTCTAAATTTGGATTTAATGACATCTCATTTGATAAAAATTAAGCTTTAAATGCGAACAGCGTTCTCAATATATGCCCAGAGCCCATGGATCATGATGAACTTATACCCTTCTACTATCATTTTAAAATAATCTGAAGTTTTTTAATAGAAAAATCTTAAATTAACTTGAAAAACCTGTGTTAAAAAGAGCGTATATCAAGATGAAGTTACACAATTACAAGTTTCAGATAACTCATTTACTGGGTTGTCTCAAATTTCAGATAATATGGCGATGCGCGGCTGGAATTTGAATCCTGATCCAGAGGTCTCTTTTGAGTCGTTCATTGGCTATCAAATTCTTGAAAGCAGAGGCAAGTGGGCTACTATGGCTTTAATTATTAAATTTAACTTAAAACATCTTTATTTTAAGGTATATGGAGTATGATAAATAAATATGACTAACCCTACTTATGTACCAAGTTCTTACGCTTTTAGAAACTGGGGAGGTTCTTTGACATGTCCAGCTGGCTCGTTTATTATGCAAATGCAAGTCAGCACAGCCATAGGAACAGTAATCTTTATAGGTTTGAACTGTGGTACTCCTGACACAACAGACCCCACTCAATACTCAATTATTTTAAATTAATCAGCCACTCATTATTATTTTTGTGTTTTAAATATACGATGGAGAATGTGAAGTAATGGATTTGCAATTTGAAAATCAATGCAGTGATGGCTACTGGATGAGCGGGGTTACTGTCTCAGACGATAGTGAGTAAATTATATGCTGCAAACCACTTTACACTTGTGAAGACAGCCCTTGTAGTCAACAAAATACTAATAATAACTGGGATCTAAACTTCAACTCTATAAATGCTCAGCTCATGTGAAATAATAAACAATTGTGAAAAGTGAAAATAATATAAATATAGCCGAAAAATAGAGTATGAAAATAGAGGAGATGGTTAAAATTGTACAAATATAATTTAGTCAAGTTAATACTTGAAATATAGAATAACTTTTGTAAAGATTAAAAATAGCAATTACTCCTCTCAATCTGTAGATTATTGATTCAAAAAACTAAAGTCACATATAAAGCATGTTTATTTTATGTGATCTATTTTTTTGGGCAATAAATAGAAGTAACATAAACTTAATTATAATAATGCACATTTACTTTTTAATTTCATCATCTGGCTTTAATATATCCCTCAATTTAATCCATTTGACTAAATGTGAAAAAAAATTGTTAATTTTTAAATGATTATAGTGATAATGCCAATTCCAATTCGTATTTTAAGGTAAATATTTGGAGTTATTCATGGGTTGCTGAGGCCGTCTTATTCATCAGGAGATTCATCTTCACTTTCATCAGATTCGCCGCCTTCCTTGCCAGATTTCTCTTACTTCTAGCTCTTCATCTCTCTTTCCAGTCGTTTCTTATTCTGAACTTCCAGATACTCGTCTCTGAATTCTTTGCCCTTCTGGTCGAAATAAGCAATTAAATGGTCTAGAGGGTCTATTGGGAACACATTTCTTTAAATTTTATGGTTTTTAATGATAAATTTTAGCTTCCAATTTTATGAGAATGCTAATTTGTTAACACATTCTGGGGTAAATTGCCCTGTACAAGATCTTCCTCCGTGAATTATTCAAAATCAACTTGATCAGTTAACTCCATAATACCCTTAGTAAGTGTGGGAATAATTTTATCCAAGAGATATTATCTGATTGGCAGAGATTTAGTGTCTAATAAAAAGTGCTTTTTCTCTTCTATTTTCTGCAATCTAGTGTTTGTCCTTTAAAATTAATAGTTCTATTATAATGAATCTCACTTAAAATTCTCGGACAAAATACCAGTCATATCGTCTTGATGCAATATTATATTGAAAAAACATAAGCCCTAAACATATGACTATTGACACCAGTTGATGCAGCATTCACACCACCATTTCTCTGTTGTAATTCAAGTTGTTATTGAAGCTTAGCCGCCTATTCCGCTTATAATTTTCTTGTATTTTCCTCTTCTCTAGCCTTCTATTCTTCTTGTTTTTGTAGTTTCTCTATTAAAGCTTTTTCGTTGTCTTCACTTACATATAAGAAATCCAAGAACTTGTAGTATTTTATGTCTATTTTATATGTTTAATTCCAATTTCAAATAGTAAATTGACATAATTATATTTTATCATATTATTATTGATATAGTATTGGAAGATGTGGTCCTTGGAGATTCTATAGATATCATCAAGTTTCTTACCCATAGTATCAATCTCCACAATTTTAATATTCAAGTCAGGATTCTTTTCTTTCAAGTCTCTGTAGAAATCAATCAGTGCATGATAGCTATTGTCTTTAAACACATACACTTATTTTAATATATAATGTACTATATGAAATTATATGAAAGTGTCATATTCATTCATTCTTCTCTCGAAGTCAGCCTCTGTAATGTTGGGATCTGGAAGTTCTTATTGTTGAATCTTAAATCTCTAGAAACTGGCTTCTTTGCTGCATCTTATAATATCTAACTTTTAGTCAATGAAATAACATAATAGAATTTAAAATTGTTGAGATATAAAAGCATCTCAAATGGAGAATGATATGTGGGAGTTTCTTAACATGAATCTTGGCGTTTTCCAGCTTGTCAAAGAATCCCTCCTCTTCCTCATGATCCACCTCACCCTTGATGCTGTAGAATAGTCTCTTGGCTTGCTTCTCACTCTTTGGGAAATTGTCGTAAATGAGTATTATAAGATATTATTTAGATTATTTTATTAAATCTAATGTATAATAGCTTAGGATTCATTGATTTAATTTATATAAATAAGTCCCTTAGTCTTATATAGAGCGGCTTTAAGCACAAATCTCACAACTTCACCCACAATTTTATCTGGGAATTTGATTTGCAATTTTTCTCTGTCTATTTCTACACCCTTCTTCTTCTGGCTTTAATGTTCCTCGATTATCTTATCTTTCATTTCTGTATATAAAATCATATGAAAACATTATATACATATTATATTCTTATACTATGAGAATATTCAGGAATCATAAAAGATTATTATTAATATATATATATATAAAATTTCCTCCTCCTTGGTTCTTAACTTTTTACTAACTTTATTTTGAGAACTTTAATCTTTCTTCACATGATCTAATAGATCTTTAAGTGTTAATCTAGGTACTTATAGCAATTTTTTCAATGTTATTATTTTATTGAAGAATATTATATCCCAAGATTATAACACTATCGATAATCAAAATATATTAAGGAAAAATATAGTTAATTATTCAAGGACTTGGCCAAGCGAGATTTACCTGATTTTGGTGGCCCAAAAATGGACACTCTAATAGGCTCAAAGCCTCTATATTGTGAAAACTGTTCTTTAATTTTTTCTATGTTTTTCACTATGCCATCTTTGCACACCCATTAGAATTGATTGTCAAATAGTTTGGATGGGCGCATTATTTATTAATATACTATTAATACTATATTATGCTATATATATTTATATATTGCAATTTTAGATTAAAATGATCATTCTTACAAAGAATATAGTGTAACTATTCATAATTTTAAAGATTGCCAGTTCAATGTTTAAGAAATCACTCCACTCTTCAGAGTAAACTTCCAATATGTCTACTTACTGTATCTTTTTGTCTTTTCCGCTGCTCAAAGCTTCAATAAGTTATCTTTGAGTAATTTTACCGTGGTCTACAGCTAAGATATATTACTAATTGGGTCTTTCAAACGCTATTTTCTTTACTAATCTAGCTGCATCTATTAACAAAATTTATGAAATAATTATAGTAACTTGGTAATAATTCAAATTATAACTTAGTTTTTATTAATTTATATTAATCTACAACATGAATGCAAGGTAGGTTGTTGCTACCTTCACCTAGTAGTGGGAGTATAGAACCAGTCCAAGCTTTCCTAAAATGCTCATAAAGTGTCCTCTCTCCATTTCCATACATAATACCAGTGCAAACAACGAATTTAGATTATTAGTTACAGTCTTGTAATATAAATTAACAACATAAGTTTTGATATTGGGTTGAAATTTAGGTAATTGAAGCACTAAGTTTTCAATGTGTTTGAGATTTGCAAATCTAGTTGAAGGCATCCTTGTCATATAGTCTTCATCCAAGAAATTAAATGAAAAGTATGAGTTTTATTTCATTTTAAGGATTTGTTCTTATATTTATAGAATTACAAATCTGAAGTGACAATTCTATCTCTTTCTTCTGATGGCAAATTGTGAAGATCTTCATCCTCTGAATTTTCGATATCTCTATCTTTCATATCTTTAAGTAAATTATTATTATACTATAATGTCTTTTGGTTTCTTTGGCTCAGTGGATGCCCAGCTCATAACTGACGATGTAACAATAAGAGACATAGGCTTTTGAATGCCATAATGCTGCTCTTTCAGAAACTTCACAATGGAGTCTACATCTTCTGTGCTTCCGAAATTAATGTCAAATATCACCACATCACTGGTTAAGATGCTTGAGTATGATTTAATTCAATAAATTCAATAAAAAACAAAAGAATTTTGCTTTCTTTGAAGAATATACATTTTTAAACATCTGCTTAATTAAATTATAGATGGCTTTCTTTTTCGATTTGGGTATCACTTTAGTAATGCCTTGAGGAGGTTTAGCATTTTCACTTTCAGTCAAAGTTGCAACTATGCGATGAGCTTGAAATGTATCATCATCAACTCCAATCTACATTATTAATTATAAAATGATATAAATAAAATTAATTTAAATTTATTAAACGGCTAAGTTATCATTACGAATTTCTTCGATAATTGCCTATCCAAGGAAGGTATTTGCATTGTTATTAATTATAAGTAAAATGTTTAAATTTAAATGCAAAAATAAATTAATAAAACCATTCATTTTATTTTAGCAATAATAAATATTCTGAGTGGTTAGGTTTCTCCTAAAGGCCTGACAGTCGTCGTTATTTTAGAATTAGTTTATTAAAGCAAATTATTGTGAGATTGTTATTATTGGGGTTTAGTTGAATTCATTTTCTAAAATGTTAAGAATATTTTAATTAATAAATTGCAACTCTATGAAACATTACTTTGCCGAATTTTAGAATTAATTTATGTTTAAAATAGTCATCAGTAATAATAAATGAATTGTGAGTAAAAAATAACCCAAATTTGTGAAGGAAGAAATATTTAATTGTAGATATCTTAATTTCATTATATATATATATTATTGAAGATTTAAAATATGACCCATAGAAATTTAATTTGGAAAATATATATAAGTCTAGCTTCAATTTGAGATATCAGTGCAATCAAAAATAATGCTCGAATAATTTCCGAGTTTTAAGCCAGTGTAACTGGTTGCGGGTAAGGGACCTATTCTGGATCCCGAGCCCGTTCCAATTAAAAGGAATTAGTTTGATTAAATAAATGTTGATAATTCTTTGTTTATGCGTATATTAATACACTTAAATACAGCTATTGCCCTGCAAGGCTTGTAATAATAAACTTTATATTGACTAAATATTGAATTAATTAAGATTACTATGTTAACTTCATTGAATATGCTACATTTTCACACATTATAAAAGTTTTATAACTTCAAATATATTACATATAGATCCATAAATGTTTTACCTTAGACTTAACTATTATCTACTTGAGAAATATAGCAATAAATTTATATAAATATGGCTCTCAGAGCACCTCTTTGCAACTGTAAACATTAAAATTAAAAATTGTTTATAGGGAACTTAAATCTACAAAATGCATTATTCAATTTAGATGTTAAAGAATGCACTAGATGTTTTAATATTTTTAGGATAAAAATATGTTGATTTTTATAAACTTTAAGTTGATCAGACATTATTCTAGAAGATTTATAAATTATAATAATAGATTTAAAGCTTTTTATAAGATAATAGTGTTATGAATATTTCACTGATTTTTTTATAACTCAACTAAATATAAAGATATACAAGGGTTTATAATTATTTTTTAAAAGTATAAAAATTAAATTATTGGGATATTTTCTTTAAAAAAATAAGATTCACTGGGAACACTTAAAATTTTTAAATCCCACATTTAATCACTGTGAATTTGACACAAAATTAGCTTTATAAATAAATAAATAAAGCAACATTAATTCTATAAATTAAATCTATTCGCTGAAATAATAAATCTATAATTAGACTATATGATCATTAATTTACTATGAGCAACTTATATAATATGCATGTTTTAAATATCAGCTATAAATATTAAAATATCTCAAATAGTCAAGATCAAAAGATGTTTTAATCAATTATTAATCCAGAAATTAACCCATTAATATTTAATTCAATCTTTGTATTTATAGGAATGTGCTCTGTGAAAATTTATGCAGTGTTTACTCATCATTAAACTTCCGAGTTTTAAGCCATTGTAACTGGTTGCGGGTAAGGGACCTATTCTGGATCCTGAGCCCGTTCCATTCAAAAGGAATACGTTTGATTAAATTTTATATTGAATTGCTATGAGTCTTAAATGTTAATTATTTTCACTTAATCTGTATATGGATATCTGCTGATATCTTTAATGTCTTCTTTAATTTAAGAAATGATTCTGCAAATTACTTGCGATTTATCACTCTTATAATGATAGATTTCTTCATAAATTATGAATGAGATTATCATTTTTAGAGCATTATTGACAAATTAATGCTAACTTTGTATATGATTAAGCAAAGAATATAAAGCAATTACACAAAGATAAGAAGACTTATTGAATTTTATATTTAAATTAGTGAACTATATTACTAAGTTTTCTGAATAAATTAATTGAAAATTCCAATATTTTATTCACTTATCACCCATTTACTTAAACTACCGCCAAAATAAGAGATATGTTTATCATTTATCAAACAAAGCATAAAGGGAATAAATTTTACTATAGTTTTGGGATTAAAAGATTGTTATTTAAATCAGTGAGTCAATCAGAATATTTTATCTTCTTCATTTCTAATAATACATCAATGAAATAAAGATAATTACTGAATAAATATAAATAATTATTCTATTCGCTGATTTTGCTTCAGATATTACACCATTTATATTTTTTATTTTTGGCTTTATTTTATCTTAAACATAGAAAGTCAGAAAAGATCTAAAATATCATAGAAGAATTTAATAAATCATATAACTTTAGATCCAAGTTCTATCGTTAAATTCCCCTTTAATAAATCATTAATTAATTGCAAACTATTTGTATAAACACATATAACAAATAACCATTACTATAGTATGTTCAAGGATCTATTAGTATTTTGTGGGTGTATGTACACTCCTCCCTAATATTCTAATATTTGTAATTATTATTATTCAAAATAGATGAAATTACTTGAATCTATCAGTATATTTTTATGGGTTTTTCAATAATAAAATCAGCAGCACTAAAACGAAGAAAACAACACTCAAGCTAGCTATAATGGCGATGGTAAACTGCACAGATCTAACACGGGAACAACATCCCTTGCAAGATAAGATAATCATATAAATTATTAATGTGTTATCAATTGCTTTTAATTCAGATTTGAAGTTTATGATTAATTTTTATTTTGTTTTAAAATAATCTGCCATTATCAAATGCACATCCACCATCTCTAACC
>ARYC01012321.1:0-11118 GCA_000711775.1 Oxytricha trifallax | reverse complement strand
GTCGGCCACACAAATTTCTGATCTGGCCTCAAGACCCAACGACCCCTCCTCATTTCCCTCGGATGCACCTTGGAGTCCAACTCGACCTCTCAGATCACTCCCAAACCTATTTCTAAAAATCAGGAAGATGGTTAGCAACATTACTGATACCATTTGACTAAGAGGAAGTGGTCGGAACCGCGGATTTAGAGGGGTGGTTATTATAATAATATCGGCTAGAACCAAAACTACTAGTACTCTCATACGGAATGTAGAGTATGACTTATGTGATTTTGTGAAATCGATTTTCAAGAACCCTCCTCTCCCCACCACCCCAACTCAAATGTCGCTAATACTCACGCTAATGCTAAGATAGGAGGAGAGCACCCGATTGGTGGTAGAAGTCGAGATAACCTACCTCGGAATGTCGGGGGCGTCCAAACCGACCGTTTTGACCTAGAAATCGCCTAAAAAGTGACCTTTACGTGCATTGGCGACACCCCAACTCGATCCCACATGATCATAGTTGCCACTAATACAACGAACATCAAGCACCTATATATAAAACACCAATAACAACTGATTTGAATAGACCTGAAGTAATAGGGGGTGAGCTAGGCTTCAAATACCTGCTAGAGAGGGTCCCTTTTGGCCTTAGGAAGGGTGAAGTGGAACTTTTCCAAGACCCTCTTTGAGACATTAGCTTCGCTACCTATGCTTCTGACTTCGTGAACCTTTGGTAGGATAACGAGGTATTGCTGCTAATGACTCGAAAACCTCAACCAGACATGCAAGAGGTGATAGGGGACTCATCGAGACCATCCGACCTTCCCGAAATACGCGTCCCTCCACGATTTTAAGGCCAAAATGAGCAAATTTAGCTAGAATTGTGAAGATAACGACTTTGACATGCCTTGTTAAGACTCCAACGCTCGCAAGCAACCCTTCCCCAGTGCAATGAACACCAGAGATTGGCTGCCCTGGCCAGAGGACCGCTTGCAGCGAAGGAGGGCTGCCCAAGGTAGGTCGTAGCCAGCCGATACCCAACACCAAGACCCCGAGAGACGTTAAAATAGACTATTAGAAGAGAACTAACTATTCACTGTGAGCAAGGTTTGTAAACCCCAACTCACCACTTAGCTTAGGCAGCGAAGGAACGAACACTAAACTAACTCAAACAAAGTCAAACCAACAACATCCAAACGCTCCAGAGGAGCAAGCACGCATAGAGGACGCCTATAGTAGGTTAAGGAGGTGAATAGCACTTACCAGTTACCAGCACTAACAAACAAGTACAGTATAGTTTCGCTGAGCTCAGACCAGCTCTTAAGTCTTAGTACAAAGTTACAGCAGTAAGCCACAACCAGCAACAGCCCTGCAGAGCCCCGGCGAGGGTACAGCCTGAGAGGTCTTACGTCACTTCGGCCGTCAGGGTGTGTACTCCAGCACCTCTGGGGGGAGACTACTTACAGTAGCTTAGGATTACTGGGTTTTACAAATTATCGATAGAATTTCCAAAAATCAAAGCAAAAGTTGTAAATAGCAGCTTAAGATCCAAAACAAGCAAGTAATTCTCACCATCAACAAAGATACTTGAAAGTAAGCAATTGCTAGAATTATCACGAAATGATCTAAGCATCTCAACATAAACCCCGATTTTTCCAAAATTTCTACAAAAAGTTTAGAAAATTCTAGAAAAGTTCCAAATTTTGGAAATTTACTTACATAAGTTAGATTTTTAATAATCTTAAATTATTTATAGTTTTATAGGTCAATCCAAGAGATGCTGGGTGCAACTCCCAGCAACACTATAGGTACTAGTCAAAGGCATAGTGGGTGAAAGCCCCACAATTCAGCTCCATCAGCAATCATTTTTTATAACATTATAGGTAACTTTAAGAGAGGCTGGGGTGAAACTCCCTGCAACTATAGGCAACACTCAAGAGTAGCTGGTGTGAAACTCCCAGCATTTTTAGGCACAACTCTAAGGCTCAAGTGGGTGAAAGCCCCACTTTAATCTAAAGGATTATGTTTGATTAGTATTATTCTTAATTTATTCATTATTCTTAGGTTTAGGGTTGTCTGGTCTGCTTTTCTCAAACTTTCTCCCAAGCTGGTCTGAGCTCAGCTTATGTCTGAGCAGACGATCAGCTTTCAATACTTGCAAATCTTGATGATTCAAGAATTCACTCAAATGTTTCGATAATCTTTGATGATTTATGTTTTTGTTTTACTTAAATTACTCTGAGCCTCTCTCACTAAGTTTGTTTTAACCTTAAACTCACGTATTGCTTGAAAATAGTTGTTAATGTCACAAACTGTAATAAGAAAGTTTTGATGTCGTCTTGAGCAAGGTTATAAACCCCAAAACCCTATGGGTAAATTTCGTTAAAATCGAGGAGAAAGTTTTTGGGGTTTTGATTGAATTATTACTTACTGTTTAGTGTTGCCAAAGTTAGTTGTAAGACTTGAGTAGTTCGCGAAGCACTGTAGATCGCTTGCAGCACCACTGAACGACAGCTTCCCAGCCCGACACTTCGTGCATCTTCACCACTCTTGAAGAGCTCCTTGTGCTTCCACTCGTTTCTTCGCCCTCCCTCCCTCCACACGAAACTCTCCTTGTCGATATGCGCGAAAGCGCCGTCGCCTGCCGACTTCCGATGGTTCACGACATTTGCTGTAATGAGAATGAGAATCAAGTAACGATGCTTACCAAGCTTGTAAAGCGCTGTTGAGTAGTGAAGCGAACCGTGAAGTGCACAGAGCTTACGCAAGCTGCAGCACTGTTCGCGAAGATAGGCAGATATGAGAACTATAGAGCGAATGAAGGATAGGAGTATACTTACATGTAAAATGTAGAGAAAGCACATGCACGAAGTGCGAAAACAGAGCAGTAAGGAGCTGTAGCTCCAGTAAACATGCAGGGCGTCGACGGCGTCGCCATCATTCATGCAGATGGGGTCTTCAAGCAAGGAGTAACAGTAGATTCATGGCATTCAAGCATCAGTAACGAGACAGCTGAAGCATGGTAGCTTGCAGCAGCTTTCGTGATCGCAGCGATCTTAAGTTTTAAGAATTAAATTATAGATTAATAAAGTGAGAGTGAAGTTATAGAGTTATTAGAGTGTTTAATAGTTGTGAAGTTTAAATCAAGTAACTACAGGTAAGGAGGTCAAACCAAGGCGCCGCCTTCCACTGCCATTGGTGCCAATCTCTTCAGCAGCAGCGCCTATCGCCCAATTCATTCGCTGCTTAGCATGTAGGACTCCCCACCAGCAGGTGCGATGAGCACCCTCACAGGTTCTTGATTGGAGGAAGGTACCACGAGCGCGAACTCGGCGCCAGGCTTAACCCTGATGCTGAACTCCTCACATCTGCAGTAGAGGTCACCCTTATGATTGTCGATCTCGAACGCGTCGTCCTGCTACAGGTACTTGCGCTTGCGGTACACCTGCACCTCATAGGCGTTGGGCGTGTTGTGCTGGTACATGAAGCGCAGCTTGAGTGGCTCTCTGGCTTGTAGGCGCTGGTTCAGCTGTTCCATGGTTGCGCTGCAGGAGGTTTTTAGTTTAGTAATAATAATTAATAAAGGGGGAATTAGAATTTAAAGCACTGTTGTAGTGTGAAGGGAATGTTAGGGATGTTAGCGCAATGGGGAAAGCCAGGCGCTAGTTAGATGCACGAAGTGAAACAGTGTTATACATTAGTGATTTAGGTTAAGTTGATTGCAACAGTGTTGGTAGCTGCAGAGTCTACAACAGTAGTGATAGTTATAGCAACTGCAATACAGCCTCAACAGAAGCAGTGAATGAATTTAGTTAGTTTAGATTTGAATTATGAAGGTTTAATCTGGTTTATGTCATTGCTGCTAGTGCTAGGTTTAGGGCTAGCTTCTGCTCTGAATCATCGATGAGTTTTGCGTTATCAATGGCTTGTTGATTTCAATCATCGGATTAGAGTATAGAGTGTCAAACTTAGTGTTAGGGTGCATGCGCTTAACTTTCACGTATTGCCTTGGTGAGAGTGCATCAGCATGCGACTCAAATTGCGAGAGCGGCATTCTGGGGGCATTCGTTTACTATATCTACCTCTCTGCGCGCTTGCGCTTCTTGGTGCCATGATTCAACAAGTTCACTGCTCTGCCTCTATTGCTCACGTTCGCAATGACCGCATTCTCAAGCACGCCAAACATCTCTGCAGTCAGCTTGATGAACTTGTTCTTATCCAGAGTCTTCTGCTTCTACCTGAACTCTAAACTGGCTTTGATGTTTGAGGGGAAGAACTCAGGCTTGACTGTATTGATGATCTATAACATAAGCAATGAAGCAGCATGTATAAACAGCAGTAGTAATAGGGAGAATAGTAGAAGCAGCAGCAGTAGTAATGTTAGCTACCCAAACTTACGTTGTAGAGAAACTGCCTGTTGACGGATCTGCCATCCTTGATCTCTGGCAGGTACTTGCAGATATCTGGCTCCTTCTTGATGTCGCTGAGAAGATTGATTACAGAGAGCTCGTTGAGCTTAGGCAGGCTGATGATTCGCACCTCGTTGTTGCGCAGCACCTATAGTATGGTTAACTGTAATTCTTACTTTCTTCACACCAAGGAATATGCCCTGAATGTACTCCAACGTGCACTCCTGGTAAGGTGGCAAGTAGAACTAACCTACATGAGCTTGAATGAATCATGAGTGTTTTACCCTAAGTGAGCAAGATAGAGTAGATGTCCTGCTTAGACTTCCCCAACCTGGCTAACTCATTCGATGGGACGGAGTATACCACCTGATCATCGATGGTTTCAGTGTTAATGATGTTCATTCGTGTTTGGCGGTCCCCACCCTTGACTTCCTCGTCGACATCGCTTGGGAACTCATGATAGGGATTGAAGCTTGAGACGCCACCTCCTGATCTCGAAGCATTACCTTGCTTCCTTGATGGTTCCGTTCTGAATTTAGAGTGTTAGCCATGACTGGGATTGTTGTTGAGGTATGTATCAATCTAGGTAACGTTCCTCACGAATTGTTGTGAGATCTAGTTGAAATCAGCTGAGTCCTCGTTAGCGATGTAGTTTGGCGAGTGGCCGCCGTGATCAAACGTCTGCTCTCTACTAGCCTCCTCCTCAACAGGCTGCATCAACGTATCAGTGCCTTATCCAGAGTAGTGCGCCCTTGAACCTGATATCTAAAGTTATAGCAGTTAGAACCAGCATTGGTAAGTGGAATCAACATAAGAGATGATATGTAGTGTTTGCATGATGCAAGCTAGCATAAGCGTAGAATTCGATGAAATTAGTTAGAGTGGTTAGAGATAGATGTAAAGAGAGACAGCTCCACTTACCTTGCCTCGAACAACGCCGAGATCCTTGATGGGCAAGCCATTCATAGTGCTACTGCCGAAGCTGCTCTGGAAGAACGAGCCTGCGCTGGGTTGCTGCTGGCCACCACCCATCCCTGGCTGCGCCAGGGAGTGGGGGTGGGGGCGTCCCTGATCTCCCCGTCTTCGATGTCGCCAGCCTTGTCTGGTACCTGCTGTTACGTGGAATCGCTGTTCATTCTTATTTACTAATAGAGGCGATTAAGAATTTAACTGAAACATCCAAATTCGATTAGTGTAGTATGAAATTAAAATACGTTATTAAGTTTTAATACGAAACTTGCAACTTCTCGATTGCGCAAAAGTTGAGAGCTGGCAGCGCCGGAGTGAAGTGGCTCGATCTTCATCACTACTGCTCACTACAGATGTTTCTTCATATCAGACTGTGCGTCTCATGCTGGTTCACTCATCTATCATACTGGATTCTCTGATTCGTACTGATAACTCATCTAGGATTTCTCGAGACATTGATTTTTTCAAAATCTATTTCTCGAGAAAATCCTAGATGAGTTATCAGTACGAATCAGAGAATCCAGTATGATAGATGAGTGAACCAGCATGAGACGCACAGTCTGATATGAAGAAACATCTGTAGTGAGCAGTAGTGATGAAGATCGAGCCACTTCACTCGGGCGCTGCCAGCTCTCAACTTTTGCGCAATCGAGAAGTTTCAAGTTTCGTATTAAAACTTAATAACGTATTTTAATTTCATACTACACTAATCGAATTTGGATGTTTCAGTTAAATTCTTAATCGCCTCTATTAGTAAATAAGATTGATCAGCGATTCCACGTAATAGTAGGTACCAGACAAGGCTGGCGACATCGAAGACGGGGAGATCAGGGACGCCCCCCACCCCCACTCCCTGGCGCAGCCAGGGATGGGTGGTGGCCAGCAGCAACCCAGCGCAGGCTCGTTCTTCCAGAGCAGCTTCGGCAGTAGCACTATGAATGGCTTGCCCATCAAGGATCTCGGCGTTGTTCGAGGCAAGGTAAGTGGAGCTGTCTCTCTTTACATCTATCTCTAACCACTCTAACTAATTTCATCGAATTCTACGCTTATGCTAGCTTGCATCATGCAAACACTACATATCATCTCTTATGTTGATTCCACTTACCAATGCTGGTTCTAACTGCTATAACTTTAGATATCAGGTTCAAGGGCGCACTACTCTGGATAAGGCACTGATACGTTGATGCAGCCTGTTGAGGAGGAGGCTAGTAGAGAGCAGACGTTTGATCACGGCGGCCACTCGCCAAACTACATCGCTAACGAGGACTCAGCTGATTTCAACTAGATCTCACACAATTCGTGAGGAACGTTACCTAGATTGATACATACCTCAACAACAATCCCAGTCATGGCTAACACTCTAAATTCAGAACGGAACCATCAAGGAAGCAAGGTAATGCTTCGAGATCAGGAGGTGGCGTCTCAAGCTTCAATCCCTATCATGAGTTCCCAAGCGATGTCGACGAGGAAGTCAAGGTTGGGGACCGCCAAACTCGAATGAACATCATTAACACTGAAACCATCGATGATCAGGTGGTATACTCCGTCCCATCGAATGAGTTAGCCAGGTTGGGGAAGTCTAAGCAGGACATCTACTCTATCTTGCTCACTTAGGGTAAAACACTCATGATTCATTCAAGCTCATGTAGGTTAGTTCTACTTGCCACCTTACCAGGAGTGCACGTTGGAGTACATTCAGGGCATATTCTTTGGTGTGAAGAAAGTAAGCATTACAGTTAACCATACTATAGGTGCTGCGCAATAACGAGGTGCGAATCATCAGCGTGCCTAAGCTCAACGAGCTCTCTGTAATCAATCTTCTCAGCGACATCAAGAAGGAGCCAGATATCTGCAAGTACCTGCCAGAGATCAAGGATGGCAGATCCGTCAACAGGCAGTTTCTCTACAACTTAAGTTTGGGTAGCTAACATTACTACTGCTGGTGCTTTTACTATTCTCCCTATTGCTACTGCTGTTTATACATGCTGCTTCATTGCTTATTTTATAGATCATCAATACAGTCAAGCCTGAGTTCTTCCCCTCAAACATCAAAGCCAGTTTAGAGTTCAGGTAGAAGCAGAAGACTCTGGATAAGAACAAGTTCATCAAGCTGACTGCAGAGATGTTTGGCGTGCTTGAGAATGCGGTCATTGCGAACGTGAGCAATAGAGGCAGAGCAGTGAACTTGTTGAATCATGGCACCAAGAAGCGCAAGCGCGCAGAGAGGTAGATATAGTAAACGAATGCCCCCAGAATGCCGCTCTCGCAATTTGAGTCGCATGCTGATGCACTCTCACCAAGGCAATACGTGAAAGTTAAGCGCATGCACCCTAACACTAAGTTTGACACTCTATACTCTAATCCGATGATTGAAATCAACAAGCCATTGATAACGCAAAACTCATCGATGATTCAGAGCAGAAGCTAGCCCTAAACCTAGCACTAGCAGCAATGACATAAACCAGATTAAACCTTCATAATTCAAATCTAAACTAACTAAATTCATTCACTGCTTCTGTTGAGGCTGTATTGCAGTTGCTATAACTATCACTACTGTTGTAGACTCTGCAGCTACCAACACTGTTGCAATCAACTTAACCTAAATCACTAATGTATAACACTGTTTCACTTCGTGCATCTAACTAGCGCCTGGCTTTCCCCATTGCGCTAACATTCCTAACATTCCCTTCACACTACAACAGTGCTTTAAATTCTAATTCCCCCTTTATTAATTATTATTACTAAACTAAAAACCTCCTGCAGCGCAACCATGGAACAGCTGAACCAGCGCCTACAAGCCAGAGAGCCACTCAAGTTGCGCTTCATGTACCAGCACAACATGCCCAACGCCTATGAGGTGCAGGTGTACCGCAAGCGCAAGTACCTGTAGTAGGACGGCGCGTTCGAGATCGACAATCATAAGGGTGACCTCTACTGCAGATGTGAGGAGTTCAGCATCAGGGTTAAGCCTGGCGCCGAGTTCGCGCTCGTGGTACCTTCCTCCAATCAAGAACCTGTGAGGGTGCTCATCGCACCTGCTGGTGGGGAGTCCTACATGCTTAGCAGCGAATGAATTGGGCGATAGGCGCTGCTGCTGAGAGATTGGCACCAATGGCAGTGGAAGGCGGCGCCTTGGTTTGACCTCCTTACCTGTAGTTACTTGATTTAAACTTCACTCTATTAAACACTCTAATCACTCTATAATTTCACTCTCACTTTATTAATCTATAATTTAATTTTTAAAACTTAAGATCGCTGCGATCACGAAAGCTGCTGCTGCAAGCTATCATGCTTCAGCTGTCTCGTTACTGATGCTTGAATGCCATGAATCTACTGTTACTCCTTGCTTGAAGACCCATCTGCATGAATGATGGCGACGCCGTCGACGCCCTGCATGTTTACTGGAGCTACAGCTCCTTACTGCTCTGTTTTCGCACTTCGTGCATGTGCTTTCTCTACATTTTACATGTAAGTATACTCCTATCCTTCATTCGCTCTATAGTTCTCATATCTGCCTATCTTCGCGAACAGTGCTGCAGCTTGCGTAAGCTCTGTGCACTTCACGGTCGCTTCACCACTAAACAGCGCTTTACAAGCTTGGTAAGCATCATTACTTGATTCTCATTCTCATTACAGCAAATGTCGTGAACTATCGGAAGTCGGCAGGCGACTGCGCTTTTGCGCTTATCGACAAGGAGAGTTTCGTGTGGAGGGAGGGTGGGCGAAGAAACGAGTGGAAGCACAAGGGGCTCTTCAAGAGTGGTGAAGATGCACGAAGTGTCGGGCTGGGAAGGTGTCGTTGAGTGGTGCTTCAAGCGATCTACAGTGCTTCGCGAACTACTCAAGTCTTGCAACTAACTTTGGCAACACTAAAGAGTAAGTATAATTCAATCAAAACCCCAAAAACTTTCTCCTCGATTTTAACGAAATTTACCCATAGGGTTTTGGGGTTTATAACCTTGCTCAAGACGACATCAAAACTTTCTTATTACAGTTTGTGACATTAACAACTATTTTCAAGCAATACGTGAGTTTAAGGTTAAAACAAACTTAGTGAGAGAGGCTCAGAGTAATTTAAGTAAAACAAAAACATAAATCATCAAAGATTATCGAAACATTTGAGTGAATTCTTGAATCATCAAGATTTGCAAGTATTGAAAGCTGATCGTCTGCTCAGACATAAGCTGAGCTCAGACCAGCTTGGGAGAAAGTTTGAGAAAAGCAGACCAGACAACCCTAAACCTAAGAATAATGAATAAATTAAGAATAATACTAATCAAATATAATCCTTTAGATTAAAGTGGGGCTTTCACCCACTTGAGCCTGAGAGTTGTGCCTAAAAATGCTGGGAGTTTCACACCAGCTACTCTTGAGTGTTGCCTATAGTTGCAGGGAGTTTCACCCCAGCCTCTCTTAAAGTTACCTATAATTATTAAAAAAGATTGCTGCTGGAACTGAATTGTGGGGCTTTCACCCACTATGCCTTTGAGTAGTACCTATAGTGTTGCTGGGAGTTGCACCCAGCATCTCTTTCAACTTTACCTAAAATCTATAAATAATTTAAGATTATTAAAAATTTACTAAAGTAAGTAAAATTCCAAAATTTGGAACTTTTCTAGAATTTTCTAAACTTTTTGTAGAAATTTTGGAAAAATCGGGGTTTATGTTAAGATGCTTAGATCATTTCGTGATAATTCTAGCAATTGCTTACTTTCAAGTATCTTTGTTGATGGTGAGAATTACTTGCTTGTTTTGGATCTTAAGCTGCTATTTACAACTTTTGCTTTGATTTTTGGAAATTCTATCGATAATTTGTAAAACCCAGTAATCCTAAGCTACTGTAAGTAGTCTCCCCCCAGAGGTGCTGGAGTACACACCCTGACGGCCGAAGTGACGTAAGACCTCTCAGGCTGTACCCTCGCCGGGGCTCTGCAGGGCTGTTGCTGGTTGTGGCTTACTTTAGACTTACTACAAAACTTTAGAGCTGGTCTGAGCTCAGCGAAACTATACTTTACTTGTTGGCTAGTGCTGGTAACTGGTAAGTGCTATTCACCTCCTTAACCTATTATAGGCGTCCTCTATGCGTGCTTGCTCCTCTGGAGCGTTTGGATGTTGTTGGTTTGACTTTGTTTGAGTTAGTTTAGTGTTCGTTCCTTCGCTGCCTAAGCTAAGTGGTGAGTTGGGGTTTATAAACCTTGCTCACAGTGATTAGTTCGTTGTCTTCTATTAGTCTATTTTAACGTCTCTCGGGGTCTTGGTGTTGGGTATCGGCTGGCTACGACCTACCTTGGGCAGCCCTCCTTCGCTGCCGAGCGGTCCTCTGGCCAGGGCAGCCAATCTCTGGTGTTTATTGCACTGGGGAAGGGTTGCTTGCGAGCGTTGGAGTCTTAACAAGGCATGTCAGAGTCGTTTTCTTCACAATTCCAGCTCATTTTGCTCATTTTGACCTTAAAATCGTGGAGGGACGCGTATTTCGGGAAGGTCGGATGGTCTCGATGAGTCCCCTGCCACCTCTTGCATGTTTGGTTGATGTTTTCGAGTCAATTAGCAGCAATACCTCGTTATCCTACCAAAGGTTCACGAAGTCAGAAGCATAGGTAGCGAAGCTAATGTCTCAAAGAGGGTCTTGGAAAAGTTCCACTTCACCCTTCCTAAGGCCAAAAGGGACCCTCTCTAGTAGGTATTTGAAGCCTAGCTCACCCCCTATTGCTATAGGTCTGTTCAAATCAGTTGTTATTGGTGTTGTATGTATAGG